>LZPO01044622.1:84490-119610 GCA_001675575.1 Neotoma lepida
TGAATTTCCATGTAGGGCCTTAGAAAGCTAAAAAACAAAAACAAAACAACAACAACAAAAAAAACAAAAAAAAAGAAAAGAAAAAAGGACACAGCTCCTTTAAGAGTTTCTGCCTTACAGCAAGCCCTTGAGCAGCCAGTAAGTTAAGTTAAAAAAAAGTAAAAAACTGGTGCAGTGCAAGCATTGGTACTCTAGAACTCTGGGGGGTTGATTGCAGTTCTTGATCACCTAACTCCGACCAGCTAGCAAGCTTAAGGCCTGGCTTTCACGGACCTGAGAAGCTGGTGAAACCAGCTGTTAAAGTCACTGTGGAGGTCCTAGCCACTCCACTTAGCAGTTGTGGTCAAAAAAAGACTAGAGCTATCCAGCAAAAGAGGTCCAGATAGAAAAAAACCTCTAAACAGGTTCCAGTGTATTTTACAATGTGCATAGGTTTAAGAAAGAAAGAAAANAAATATAGACAGTCATAGAAAGAAATAGTTTAAAAACAATTAATTCTTTAAAGAGAGAATAAAAGTAATATAAAAGAATAAGCCACGTAAAGATGAACAATACACAGGGAGTCTGGATCNTGTATGTTGCTGTGTTGACCTTGAATTTTTTGATTGCTGATAAGCAAACGACAGCTGCTAAGAGACATGGAATTCAAAGAAGGACTGATGAAATAAACCANCCTAGACATTTTAAGAATGCCTTAACTTTAAAATGGAACTCAAAAATGCACTGCTTTGGAGAAGACGTTTTGCTTTTATTTCCACATGAAACAAGAGGCTCTGGATTCTTTTAGGGTGGATATGGATCAGGTTTGATCATGGAGACTTCCTGAATCTTGACAGGTAATATATATATCAACAAAGGTTATTGTGGTTTTCCCATGACTTGGCCATTATCTCAATTGCCTCAGGGACCCCTAAAAATGCCTTTGCCCACAGACAACAGGAATCAGTCTGGAGAACACAATGCCCACATTCCCAAGAAATGGGGTGGGTGGGTATTATTTGGTGGGTTGTGGATGTTTATTATCATTTAGGGGAAAATAGGAATATAGGATAAAAGGCAACTATTAATCTCAGATATTTTACATTGGTATGGATTTTGCTATATTGATACAAATTTAAAGTTATTTTTGTTATATTGTACATATGTTTCTACCCTTGTTTGGGGTACTGTGCATATGCAGCTCATTTAAAATGCAATGTATAATTAAGAAATGAGGTTAGTAGTTAATCTATAATAATCAAACTTGTAGTCACATTACATATGTTTTCAAGGTTAAACAGGCATATTTTAGACAGATAGATGATTTTCAAACACTTCAAAGACCTACAGAATATGGCATTTAAGATGTTTAATAACCTGAGGTTTTTTATGACAATGAGACACATCTATTCCTGGCAACACCAATTTATTTCATAAAAGGATGATGGGCATTGAAGAAACTCCATATGGAGTTTGCTTTCAATGTGGCAAGGACACAGGAAAAAAGATTGTTAAACTTTGCAAGACAAAACAGTCCTTCAAAATTCCTTCTTTATAGAAGAGTCTGCCAGATATTCTGCAGGACACAGAGGANAATGACTGACAAACTTTGCCAATACAAGGTGGGACAGTCCTTCAAATTTCCTGCTTCACTGAAAAGNCTGCCAGATATTCTAGGCCTAATAGGCTAAAGATGAATGCCCCAACATTTCAGAGGAACTTTGGGTGACTGTCCAGGCAGCCAGATGTCTCTGTTATTAGGTAATATTACATCTTTCTGGGGTCTTGATGGCATTAAAGACTAAATAGTTAGAGTTACAGTTTTCCTTAGTTATGATGGAAAGTAAATTAGATATAAAATTTTGGAATCACTGAAAAGATGGATAACGGAGTATTTTCTCTGAATTTGCTAAATACAAATGGACTGAATATTGTAAATGTAATTCTTACTTGATAACTATTTTTGTTGTATATAGTTTTACTATGTTACAGTTAAAACCTTTCATTTTTATTTAGACAAATAGGGGGGAAATGTTCTGGAATATTAGTTGAGGGTGTGTTACATTCATTTATGCTGTGGAACATTTGTTTAATGACACAAAAATGTGTTGCATTCTTTTATGTTGTATTTATTTAATTCTGTGAAGCTGTGTTATTGTCAAATGCAACAGTGATCCATGAGGCAGCTTTCAGCAAATGAGAGACCGTGCATGTGAACAGTCTCCTATTTGCCTCTGAAGCTAGGAAGGCAGGGACCAGGACATCATTCCAGTTCCACAGCAACCTTTGGGATGGAGGAAGATGTGGCTGCACCTGACAAAGACACCGCTGGCCCCACGGTCACATCTCGTTCTTATGCAACACAAGCCCAAGTTCAGGTGAACTGAGCCTTCCTTGTCGCCCACAATTGGCATGGGGATGGGTTGGGACCCACTTCAGGCTGAGGTGTGTTAGGATGCACTGGCTTGGAATCCTGGGAAATGCTTCATTCTTGAGAAAAGGGAGGTNCAAGATCAAAAGCTCTCTAGTCCTCCATTTTCTCCCTGCTTGGCATTCAGCTATGAGATGACCTGACACTGATTTGTGACAACCATTTACACACATGGGAGGAAAGACGTGTAGCATAATGTTTCCCCATTGACCTGTGTCTCTGACATGAGTAGGCTGTGGAGGTAACAACAGGAAGCCATCGCCCCTAACATTATTAAATCATGGCATGTAGCCCATGGCTTAAATGATGAACAGAGTGGTTTTTCTTTTCCCTTCCTCTCAACCCCAACCCCAACCCTTCTCTCCCTCCCTTAATCAGATTAACACCTATCCTTAGAGCCCGTATCTCAGGACAGCAGTTTAATAAAAGGACTCTGACTTTTCAGTCGGAAGATTGAAGTGTTGTTGGTAGAGGCTGGGCTTCCACAGCCTTCTTGGCACAGCTGCTCCAGGGGCTGTATCTTCTGGGATTACAAAGGAGACCAGGGTGGCTTCTGGGGTTGGGCCAATTGGGGGATCCTGCATGCTTTGGGAAGGCCAGGTCACTGTTTTTCTAGTGACACTTTCCTCTTGATCCCTGCTTAAGAATTACTTCTTGTATTTCATGGGCAAGAAGTAATGAGGATGACCTGTCATCCTCCCATGTGTGACAGGAACCCAAGAACCCTTCAGGCCACCCTTGGATTGACAGTGGCTCTTTTCTGAGGTCCTGAGAACCCAGAGCAGAACCTAGCAGTCAAACTAAGATGCTATTGTAAGCATCACAAGGACTTGACAGATGGGCCAGTACCCCTAACCTGCTAACAAGCAGGNGGTAGCTAGAGCCACAGAGTAGCACTCCCTCCTTCCCAGCTCCCCTGCCCTGACCCAGACACTTATCTGTTCCATGCCTGGGACCTGGTGGACACTCACTTGCTCTCCAGACACATGTGGAGGAGGAGGCACCACCACAGTAGATGCTCTCATGCCATTTTCCAAACAGCCGGTGCACAGCCTTCCCATTGCGGTCGAATACCGTGCCTTCGATCTCGTGGGCATTGGTGCTCCAGTATTTTGCCTAGAATGCAGAGAGAATGGTCTGGGTAAGACTCTGGCATCTGCTTATTACAGATATTGGCGGGAAAAGGAAGCAAGAAAAAGAACTAAGGTAGGGCCCAGTGNTGCTCTTCTACAAGGAAGGCAAGAGCATCAGGAGTTCAAGGTCATCCTCAGCTACAAGTTGAATTTGAGGCTAGCCTGGACTACATGTCACTATGTGTAGCATGAATCTTAATTGGTCCTAATAAAAACCCAGAGCTAGATGTTAGGGTAAATGCTGAAAGATCAGAGAGGCAAAGGAACAAGCCACAGCCACCTCTCACCTCACCAACTCCTCAGCAGACAGACTGAGTTCCTGTCTCCTCCTGCCTTATATTCCTTTTCTCCGCCCTGCCATATCACTTCCTGTCTCCACCTCTGTAGTGCTGGGATTAAAGGTGTGTGCCACCACTGCCTGGCCTCTATGACTAACTAGTGGCTGGCTTTGCCCTCTGATCTTCAGGCAAGCTTTATTTGTTAGAGCACACACAAAATAACTATGTCTCAGGGGGGAAAAAAAGCCATAAGAGTGTTTCTATATGACCATTTATGGGTTGTTTTTAGTTAAAAATACAAATTATATGTATTTATCATATACAAAATGGTATTTTGAAATACATATACATCATGGAATGGCCAACTCAAGCTAATAAGCATGTTTTACCTCACATTTTTTTAGGTTCGGGCACTTAGAAAATGTGGTTGGCAATTTTCAAGTCTAAAGATACATTGTTAATGACTCTCTTGAAATTTTGAAGAGATTGTATCCTTTGATCAATAATTTCCCCAAGCCTCACCCCTACCTCTGGTAACCTCCACCCTACTTTCTGCTTCTAACAGTCATTTTAGTTCCACTTACAGATGAGATGATCATATATATATATATATATATACATATATATATATATATATTTTGGTTTTTCGAGACAGGGTTTCTCTGTGTAGCTGCTTTGGTGCCTTTCCTGGAACTCACTCGGTAGCCCAGGCTGGCCTCGAACTCACAGAGATCCGCCTGCCTCTGCCTCCCGAGTGCTGGGATTAAAGGCGTGTGCCACCACCGCCCGGCTGATGTTATACTTTTTATGAGCTTGGCTTATCTCACTTTGCACGGTATCTACTACATTCTTCTATGTATCTATCGCAAATGACAGGACTTCATTCTTTCTGCGGCTGGGCAGTATTGCACCATATCTATGTGTTGACAGTGCTTAGGCTGATCCTTTCTTTGCTCCTGTGAATGGTGCTGTGAAGAACATGGGAGTGCAGATGGCTCTTTGAGTCTTGATTTCATGTCCTTTGCCTGTCTCCTCAGGAAGAGGACTGCAGGGCCCCAGAGAAGCTCAGTGCTTTGAGGAACTTCATTCTCCTTAATGGCTGCACCAACTCATACCCCATCAGCAGTGTGCACGGGTCCCCNTCTATTCAGTTCTCAGAATCTGCCTTTCACCTTTTGGGGGCCAGCTATTTTTTTTTTTCCAAGACAGGGTTTCTCTGTGTAGCTCTGGCTATCCTGGAACTCACTTTGTAGACCAGGCTGTCCTTGAACTCAGAGATCCACCTGCCTCTGCCTCCCAAGTGCTGCTATTAAAGGCGTGCGCCACTACGATCCCTCGGTGTGAGCTATTGTAAGAGGCAGTGAGGTGACATCTCACAGTGTTTTTCCTTTGTGTTTCTTGGATGATTGATTAGTGATGCTGAAGATTCATCTACCTTTGCACTTTTAGAGATGTCGCTCAGGTGCTTTGTTCCCCTTTTCTGGGAGGCAGGCTCTCTGCCACCGAGCTCTATTTGCCTTTGTTGAAAACACTGGCTTATGTGTGCGTGTCCTTGAGCATGCTACAGCACACGTGGAAATTGGACGATAACTTCCTCCTACCATGTGAGTTCTAGAGACCACATTCAGATCCTCAGGCTTGCAGCAAGAGCCTTTAGCCTCCAGCCTGGCTCACTGTACTTTACCTCACATCTATTGGTTCATCTGTATATAGATTGCATTTTATTTTTGAGATGGGCTCTTGCTATATAGCTCTTACAGTGATCCTCCTGCTTCAGCTGCCTGAGTTCAAGTATTGGTCTCACCGGGGTGCACTACCACACCCAGCTCCCCAGTTACCCACTGTTTTCTTCCAATTGAGTTGAGTTCCTCTATATGTTTTGCATTTTAACACCTTGTCAGATTGCAAATATTTCCTCTTTTGCACGTGGATACCCAGTGGTCCCAACAGAATTACTGAAGAAACTGCCTTTCTCACCANGTGTTACTGGGATTCTTTTTTTAAAATCAATTAAGTGTAAACATGTGGATTTATTTCCAGACTTTCTAGCCTGATCCCACAGATAGCCTAGGTTCTGGATTTAAAAAATACCTTTACTATTTAGTAAAATTTACAATTAATCTCCTATTTGCAGTTTGTAACCCAATAGCGAATGTGTGTGTAGGTTATTACTTTTTCTACTTTTGCTTCATGTAATGTAGGAACGCAAAAACTTGGCTCTTAGGCATTTGCCAAGTACCTAGTGTATTAGCTAGTGCTAATTGGCTAGTGTATTAGCACCTGCCCCAAGCATGTCACTGTGATTCTAAAGGCTGAGAGCTCTTGCTACTACGATTTAAAATTAACTCATAATTCTTTTTACCTGAAGAAAATAGTCATTTGCATACTAGTTAAGGAGGTTGCTCAAAACTGCAGTTTCTACTATTTCTCTCTTCTAGGCCTGTTCCAGCTGCAGGGACCTTGTACAAGCCACTTTCTCAATACATATCAGTGGTCTGTGAAGCAGCCTTGACTGTGGCTTCCTGTGGCTCAACCCTGCTCAGCCCAGCCCCTGAAAGCACAGCTCAGCTCTGCCTAGTTTACACAGTACCACTCTTCAGCCAGCAGAGGGAGTGCCAACTCCCTAGAGGCGATGCTTTGGAAAGCTGTCAAGTACCTGGCCACCCTTAAAAACTGCCATCAACAGAAGGCATTTCTACATAAATCAAAAGCCCTGGCGCTATTTTCAGCTGAAACTGAAGCCATATTTGGAAATTTTAGTGGCATTTCCAGGTCGTTTTCTGTTGGTTCAGTTTCTTTCCTTCAAAGCTTTGGTAAAATGCAAAGGGAGGGTGGGACACAGCAGTGCCAGAGAAGTGAATGAGAAATTAGAAACTGAGCTCTCCAGCCATGTAAAAGTGGCAGGGGAAGAATGGATTCCAGACCCTTAAGTTTATTGGGAAGCAGGGGTCAGACTTTTGCCCTTTACAATAGTCATCAACAAAGCAAATGCTGACGACCGNATGGGAAGCTGCAGAGGAGACAGCCATGCCCCACACGTGCCTGACGTCTACTCCCCAATTCTTTCAACATCCAAAGCTCATCTCAAATAACTACACCATCTCAAATAACTACATGCATATTTCCTGTAAAGCCATGTGATGATGGACACCAGTAATCTCAGTACTCTGAGGGCTGATGCAGGAGGACAGCTCTGAGTTTGAGGCCAGTCTTCTCATTCTTTTTCTGGTCCTGAGTAGATGAGAACAGGGTAGATGATAGACAAGGGAGTGAACACATTCCTTTGAGGAGATGTGGACAGCTGGTCTACCTGGATTCTGTCTCTTATACACATCTAGATAGACAAGGGAGTGAACACATTCCTTTGAGGAGATGTGGACAGCTGGTCTACCTGGATTAAGGGAACACATTCTTGCCCCAGTTGCCTGGTCAACCTCACAAATGTCTCCNGTGGGTTATAGGTGGTAGGGAGAGGAATGTATGAATTTGCACTCAGTTTGGGATTTTGATCTTAGTTAAATTCAAACATTCTTTGGCAAGGGCTATACCTTAAAGTCACTTTAAGTATGTGAGGTTTTAAANAGTAAAATGATTCTAGGAGGGAGAGAAAGGGGTGGGACTCAATTAAGGAAGTTGGAGAGACCCTACATATTTTCTTGCCTGGTTGATCTTTCNACTTGTCTCTGAATNTTCTGAGCCTCGGCTGTTGAATCAAGGGCCAGTCAGGGCTGTAGAAAGAAAAGGACCAACCAGGCTTTTACTCTTGTGGAGCTGGGGATGGCAAGGAGGAGGGTGAGGAGGGCAGAGAGACAGATGGGTAAAGAATTAACTAGGAAGCTAACGTCAGTAGTAGCAAAAACCTTGAAGAACACTGGATGGTGAAATCAAGTGGATGACAGAATGAGGTGGTAACATCAGGATCTGGAGAAAGGAGGCCAGTGGGGAGGAAGTGAGGGAAGAAGGGCCAGTGTGGCCAGTGGCTGAGAGGCAGAAAGGAGAGGGTAACAAGGGTAGCGAGAGCTGGGGTGGAATGAGGGTGTGAGGGTGTGTGTGTGTGCCTGAGTGTATGCAAGCACTATGGATGCATGAGCATTCCCAGGGGTGAGAGTTGGCAGTGCTGACAGTGCAGAGCCTTGTGGGCCATTGAGAGGATGCAGACTTCTACTTGAGAGGATGGAAGCGAGTGGAAAGCTTTGTTAAGGGGATGGCTGGCCACACCTTTCCTCAAAGCACATAAGGGAATGGCTGGCCACACCTTTCCTCAAAGCTCATAAGGGGATGGCTGGTCATGCCTTTCTTCAAAGCACACAAGCACAGCTGTCCCTGCCCCCAAGTCCTTTCTTTTAAGACAGAGTCTCATGTTGTAGTCTAGATTGCTCTCAGACTCACAATTCACAAGCTTCAACCTTTTGAGTGCTGCAATTACAGATGCATGTCACCAAGCCTGGCTTCATTTCAACCATTCTTAAATGCATAGCTCNAAAATATGAAGTAGTCACAATGCTGGCAACTCTACTTTTTATTTCTAGAACTTTTTCATTTTCCCAAACAGAAGCTGCAAACCCATGACACACAAACTATCCTGCCCTCCACCCAGTTCCTGCTGACCCCTGCTGTTTTCNTTCTCTATAAACTTGGCTTTCTGGGGATCCATGTAATTGGAATCATATAGAATACATCTTGTCATGTCTGGTTTATCCACTTAGCATAATGTCTTCATATGTCTTTGTGTCATAGTCTGATGGCATCTTGTAAAAGAGTCCCCCAGGCTACGCACTGAGGGCAGATGGTAGAGGAGGCAGGGAGGATCAATGTCCCAGTCAAGTGACAGAGTGCAAGCCAGCCTGTGCTCTGGGCACCTGGCACCGCCTCAGAGCTCCAGCATTGGAGCTTGGCTCACTCAAGATACCTTTATGAAGTTCACTTTGCAGTGACAGGAGTCGTCAGTCAGGTTCTTGATGACAATTTCCCCATAGTGCTCGATCCACCGCTGTCCACTCAAAATGTTGTGGATNCAAGAGGTCACTTTGTTCCACTCAAAGTGATCTCCAAAACTGCAAGANAGGAGGGGTCAAAGATGGCTCCCACAAGAGCCAGCCACAGACGCAGCAAGCCATCCTACTTTATACCACGAGGCAGGGAACGAATCACTCAGCCCTCAGTTGCAGACCCTGCATCAAATAAGGCTCCAAGTGACATGTAAGCTGAGGCTCCTGAGCCAGCAAACTGCCCAATCACGGAAGGGAAATTGGCAGAGGGAGCAATGTGGGGAGGCCAGGCCCCCACACTTTAATAGTTACACATTATTTACACCTTTTTCATGAGAAAGAACTTAGGTGTTGCTTACAGAGCTAAGTAGCAACTGTGAGGAAATAGTAAGCAATATTTTAAGTGCTTTATGAATAATATGTGTCTATTCTTNCCACATGTCCTGTAAGGCAGGTAAGAGCACTAGTGACAAGGAAGGTGTGGCAGCCTGACCAAAGGTCATGGGAGAAAGGGGCATGTGATTCCCCATAGCCTGGCCTCAAATCTTGGATTCACTATCACTTTGCTTTAAAAACACCTGTTGATGATGCCTGCATAACCAAAACCATGTCTGCCTCTGAGGGAATTCTGTCAGTGAGGCAGGACCACAATGATAAACCAAAATNACCCTTTATCTTGAAGGGAAGCAAAAANTGAATTTTAAAAGCTTCTGCGCAGAGAGCTGTTGTCTGCAGGGGGCATTTCCATCCAGTGNGAGAAAACACCAGACTGTGAGTCTGGCAGGAGGAGGGTACCTGAACCCACTGCCAGACGGAGTGAAAGAGAAAAGCATCATCTCCAAGCCGGGGGCAAGGTGGGCAGCCTGGCCAGGCCAGTAGCGTGGACTCCTGGCCTGAGAGCTGACATTCCTAATGCAGAGGAACTTACGCGGGCAGCGTCACGTGGGTTGTGCCGATTGGGACAATTTCCATGGATTTACCCCAGAATTTATTTTTCCATCTCACATCTGAAACAAAATTCAAATATCANATATTCAGCAAGACAGCTAGTAGACCAGAGGTCTCAGGCTCGACAAATGACTGGTCCTCCTATAACTGCCACAGATAAATTAGTTCCAATGGAGACAATTGTCCANGCACTAGAAATGGGTACCCAACTGGGAACTCAGAATCAGGAAAACTAAGTTGCAAGACAAAGTCCTCTTGAAAGAGTCAACAGCACAGAAGCGAGATGAAAACAACTCACAATCATACAGATGCAGGCTGTCCCCAGTGTGCTGCAGCCTCAAAGAGGCTTGTCAGAAAGGGCCATTTAAGCAGGGCTCTGCAGAATACAAATGAGTCCGTGGAGCATAGAGAAATCAGTATTGGGAAAATAAATAGTATTTAAAGGGTCAGAGGTGTAAGAGGGTCAGGTGTGGCTCTGACCTGTAGAGCTCTGAGATTATCCAAGGGGAAGAGTAGAAAGTCAGGCTGAGGAAATAGTGGGTTCTGCAAGCCTGGCTACGAAGTCTTCTTTGAGTTGAAAACAATCAGGGAACCAATGCGATTAGATTAAAAACCTTGCAAAAAATGTCAAAGCCATGCAGAGAACAGAGCACGGGCAGGAGGCATTAAAAACAAGGGGTTAAGAGATCTGGCTCCTGTGGTTGCTCAGGGGATAAGCAGGAGTGAAGCGAGTCAAGCCACCACTGTGGTGCAGTGGCTCACAAGGAAAAAGAAGCAAGAATGGAGACTGGAGCAGCAAATGGACACAGGCTGAGAAAAAGAGGAAACATTTATAAGAGGTGGCAGATGTCCTAATTTGCAGTGTCACCACCAAGAGAGAAAAGGGAAAAGACGGGAAGTGGGCCCTGTCTGGTGGCTACATTGAGACAGAAGAACTGTAGGGGGTGAGGGAGGCTGGGAGATGCATGGCTGTGGTACAGATGAGAGAGGCAAGTGGATTCTTGTTATGAAATACTGCAAATGGTGAATTTAAAGGAAGCTGTGAGAGGATTATTAGCTAAAAAGGCTGTTTTTGGAGTGATGAAACTATTTTAAAATTAATTGTGCTAATAAAAAATATATTTAAGTGGGTAAACAATATAGTATGTGAGTATTTCTCAATAAGATTGGTAAGAAAACAGAAAAAGGGAGACTTGTAGTTCATCAAAGATAACAATGCATCGCTAAATTTGTAACACACATACAATCTCACAAGGATTGGGTTTACTTTGCTTTGTTTCTTACTACATCAAAACTTATATATAATGATGCCAGTCGATGGCAGACTGCAATACCTTAAAGATACATAATCTTGAGGTAACAACTAAATCACAAAATAAAGAACTATAGATATAATCCAACATAAGAGATAAAATGGGCATATAGAAAGTATTCAACTAATTCAGAAGAAGGCATTAAAGAGGAACGGGTCGGGGGAGCAAAGAACAGATTTGGCTAATTAGAAAACAAGACACATTTAAATCACCTATATCTACAATTACAATAAATGTAAANGATCTAAACAACCCACTTAAAAGGCTGAGAAATGTGAGATGAGATGAGGAAAATGTGAAGATCCCACACCAAGGGAACAGGTGGAATCACCCAGAGAACAGTGAGGAGGAATGTGTGCAACACAGAGTGTCCAGGGACTATTCTGAGAAGGTTCTCTTGTTAAAAACAAAAATGCAAAGTTTTATGAAAACAGTGAAGAAGCACTTACAAGGCCAATGAAATGTATCAGGTAGGAGCTAAGGAGCCTTATGAGAAACATTTCCAGAAGGTGTTGTGAGATATTTGATTACACTGTGTAAAGATATATATCACTACGATTGGTTTAATAAAAAGCTAAATGGCCAATAGCTAGGCAGGAGGTAGAGGCGGGACTTCCAGACAGAGAGAAGTCTGGGAAGAAGAAAGGGGGAGTCNTCAGCTGGATACAGAGGAAATAGGACATGCAGGAGGAGAGGTAAAAGCCACAATCCACGTGACAGCATATTGATTAATAGAAATAGGTTAATTTAAGTTATAAGAGCTAGTTAGAAACAAGCCTAAGCTAAGGCCAAGCTCTTGTAATTAATAAGAAATCTACATGTCATTATTTGGGGGCTGGCAGGCTACAAGAAGGTTTTGGTGAAAAGTAGTGAAATCTCAGGTGAAGCTTCAATATTTAATATTAAGCATCAACAGCAAAGATTAAAGAAAAGAAACACTTTGTTTTTAACTTACAACTGGTAATATCAATTGCATCCATACAGAGATAAGTGGATAGTGGAGCAAGAGGATGGGGAGTGTCACAGTGTGCTCTTGTACTTTCAAATCTCACAAAGATATATGCCTATGTACATGTGTCTAAAGACAACATGAGAACCAAATAGCAACATTACTAAAGGAAATGTTTTTAAAGCCTGATTAGGGGCTGGGGGCATAACTCAGTTGGTAATTGCATACCTAGCATGTATGAGGCCCTGAGTTCAGTTCTCCATACTGCGTAAACCAGGTGTGGTGAGGTATGCCTGGAAGCCCAGCATTTTGGGGAGGTAAAGCCTGGAGGATAAGAAGTTCTGGGTCATCCTAGTCTATATAGTGAATTTGGGGCTAGTCCTGGTTACATGAGCCTCTGTCTCCAACAAACAAAACTATATTTTTAAAAACATGATGTGTGCTCAACTTCCTGAAAACCTGGGATACTCAGTTTCTCTTACTGTACTCCAATATTTTGAATAAATGAAAACTTAACAAAACTAACTCATGGAGGAGAAATCTGGAGCATTATTTTTAGAACAACTTGCTATCTCCCCCATCCCCAAATGTAAGTTTTAGGAACACTGATACCAAAACAACCCCCAAAATGTAAAGAAGGCCAAAGCTCAGGGGTAGAAGTGCCTGTCTTTCTCAAACCTTTCCATTATGATCTTGAGAGTAGCAAAAACAAAGCCAGACAAAAGCAAAACAAAGCAAGATGGCAACAACCACACAAAACACAGAGGAAAACCTCCAAACAACACTTAAAAACAAAAACAAGAGGTCAGTGAGATGGCTCAGCAGGACAAGGTGCTTGCTTGTCACAAAGCCTGATGACATGAATTCCATCCTTCAGATCCACATGACAGGAGAAAGCCCAGTCTTGTTAGTTATCATCTGATCTATACACACACACACACACACACACACACAAAATAAATGAAAGCTCGGTAGGTTAAAAATGATCATAAGAACAAAGATGGATAGAAGTCAGAGGTGTCAAACATAATTTTGGAAACAGAGTTTAAATTTTTAAAAAGCCAGAAACCCATTTGCTATCGATACTCTGCGGAACAACCTGGAATGCTACAACTCTTGTGGTGTGAGGCATTTCCAGAAGTTATAGAGTAAGATGGAAGAAAGGCTCCAAGAACAGGTGACTCAGGTAAAGATGGAGGAAGTTTCTTAACGGGCAAAAAAAAAGGAATTGATCTCTTGAATTCTTAGCATCCATAATGATAAATGAAATAACATGCTATCAGTGAGTATGTGGTAAACGTCAATTGCTGTCAAGGTGGGAGAAGCCAGTGCATCAGGTGTGCGGACTCTCTATGAAGAGCAGGTCTGGAGACCACCTTTGACCTTGGCAAGCACTGAGCAATCCCCGGAGAAATGACATCTTCAATGCTGTGAAAGCACTGGTCAAACGGATCAGCACATACCTTGCCAGAAAACGAAGTTTCCAGACTCAGCGTGGCAGGCGGAGATAGGTGGGTGGTGGCTGACCTGAGGGAGACAAAGGACCAAACACATAATTTGAGAAATGTTGTTATGCCTGGAGCTGTTTTCCCTTGAGCTGAGTGAGCTNCGACCACAGGGGCAGTGTGTTAGCTTGAACAAGTGTGTCCTCAAGAGGGCAGTCTTGACATAGCCAGCTCCCTTTTCTCTGGGTGGGTGGGAAGGAAGCTGGGAATGGAAGCCTCCAGAAGCTTTCCTAGGAGCACGGCCCAGCCTCACGTGATGAGGNCACAGGCACGATTTGAACAGTATCAAATAAAAAGAGCGAAGTTTGAGGACTGCACTTTCCCCAGTCAGCACTGTGTTTGACTTGCTATGAAAAGACTCGCAGGCATCTTAACTAAGCTGTCAATGTCACCCCTTCCATGCGCTACTTCTAAGTTACATAAAAATGTCTCCTTAGGGCTCAGAGGACTGAATCATGAAGTCCAGGCTCTTAAGTCACTGATATGGTCAATTCAAGATAGTTCTTTTTTCTAATTTTGAAAATGTATTCATTCATTTATTGTGCATGTGTGTGTGCACGCACCTACACACGCTCACGTACCATAGCTCACATATGAAAGTGTGAGAACAATCTGTGGGAGCCAGTTCTCACCCTCCACTTTGTGGGTTCTAGGGATGGAGCTGAGGTCTTAATTAAGTCTTGGCAGTCAGTGCCCTTACCAGCTGAGCCATCTCACTGGCCCTGAAGATAATTCTTAGAAATAACGTGTCTGTAAAGCAGAGCTAGTCATAGACCATAGACACTGAGGAAAGTTCACCAAGTGCTACGGGGGAAAATGTGTTGGGACTGTGGAGATGGCTCAGTCCATGAAGCAAGCTATTGCCGTACAAGCATGGGGACTGAAATATAGACCCAGAACCTACATGGTGGTGGTGGGGGGGGGCAGACAAGCAAGCTGGGTGTGCTGGCTGGCATTTGTAATCCCAGCACTACAGCAGAAACAAACAGGTCCTTGGGGCTCACTGGTCAGCCAGCCTAGCCTACTTGATGAGTACTAGGCCAGTGAGAGATCCTGCCTCAGTAAAACAAAAACATGGTAGATGGTACCTGAGGAACAACACATGAGGTTTCCCTACATGCACCTGCCAACACAGGAACACACACATACACACACACACACACACACTTGCAAAAAAAAGTGTTTATCTATCATCAATATATAAAAGCAATCTTGAATGAATAAGTAATTACATCCTAGAAGGGATGAGCCTCGAAACAGAGACCGCCACTGGGGGGCGCCATTGCTTGTTTTACCCATCAATTAAGCCACTCAATACAAAATGGAGGCTGTGTTCCATCTCTTCATCTNAGTAGCACTCAGGACCCTGTGCTGTTCTCACAGATCAGTACTCATTAAAAACCAGCCATGCTGGCAGTNCGCTTCCAGAAATTTCTCTGATTTCACTGGTTGTTAGCAGAGGTTATCTTTTATTTGGAGTACTATTTAAGGCCTTTCCTAGGAACAACATGGAGGCTGAAACCAGATAGGACANGTTTCCCAAGCCACAGCATTCAGAGAGTCCGCAGAGCAAAACTATTGGNGTGCCTCAGTGGTTTACAGACTTCAGGAAACAAGTTGTTAAGTAGCTGAATTGTTCTCAAACACATCCACATCACATTAACCACTCAGTACTGAGCTCTATCTGGACCGAGCAGGTGTGTAAGGAGACAGGAGGGGAGAGGGGGATGACAAGTCCACAGCCACTCACTGGCCTCGCTCTGGGCTCACCCATGCTGGGGATCCTGCTTTGTAACCCACCCCCTATGTGGAGAGCTGCAGCGCTGAAGGATCCCCAGGCATCCTGCCACAGCCTTAACTGACAGGCTGCGGAGCCAGGAAAGCAGAGAAAAGACAAAAATGGCATCCACACCTTCGCATTACTCAATGAACTGAGATACCAGCTACGGGAAGTAGGAGGCGGAACCCTGCTGTGGCTTGATGTGTCTTCCTTCCCCATGTGCTGTCTGACNCCATAAGGTCACTGCTTTTCTCTGCAGTTTTGGAGAGAAATTTTCACTGTCTCGGGACCCCGACTCCTATAATCAAAGCAACTGTCTGCTTCGGTTTTAAAAGTCCAACTACTTGTCGGTAGTTTGTATCACAAAGCCCTCTATCCTCCTCCTTTCTCCCATTAGAGCTTTCAGAATAGTCCGGCTGAATTTGAAACCACAGGATTGCATACAGTTAAACTGGAATAAGGCTGCCCTCCTCCAACCACAGTTCTCTACCTACCTGACATGCCCCACTGGAGAGGGCATGGAGCCATGGAATGTGGGAGGGAACAATNCAAGAACTTGGTAAGTTTAAGGGGCTCACCAAATACACACATCAAGGCAAATTACTGTATACAAACACAATGTGCCTGCTCTGTAATTATTCTAAAGTCTATAAAATGGAGAGGCCTATAGGAACTAAAGGATTCTTGTGATATTAGAAAGTATATACACATTTTATAAGAATNCAGNTATAATCTTTTAAAACCACTATAGCAGATTAACAGTGTTCAGCCAACTGCCTTTAGCTGGATCCAAAAGATGGTTTTGGATTTTAATTTTTTTTTTACATTTATTTGTCTGTTTACTGTGTGTTAGCGTGTAGAGGTCAGAAGACAAGTTGCAGGAGTCAGTGTGGTCCTGGGGGTCACAGGAATGGGACTCCTATCATCAGGCTTGGAGGCAGGCACCTTGACACCAAGTCATTTCTCACTGGCCTGGGAAAGATGGAATTTTAATTGTTTCATGAAGACAGAGTAGTCTCATGTCTTCATTAACCTTCTTCTATAAACTAGGGAACAGGGTCTTTCTGCAGAGATGCTTTATTTGTATTTGTGAGGCCTTTATTCCCACTGACAATCATTTTTTATTTATGCTTTGCTTATACTTTGTNCNGGAGGCAGATGGGCACAGAGGCAGAAGAGGAAAATGTATCTCAGTAGTTGTGGGTTTGCACTTTTAGAAGAAGTGTATCCCTTAANTANACCACTTCTCCCCTGAAACCACCAGAGACCAGCTACACACCTCCCAGTTCCTGACACCATTCACAGTGTAGGGTAACACATGACACAGAGAAGTACTGAGTCTAAGCACTACCCGAGAGGGGCCAGGGGGCCATTCTTTCTATATGTCACTCATCAAACATTGGCTAAGTGCCTGTGATGTGTCAGAGCACCTATGTTGTGTCAGAGCACCTATGTTTTAGGGTAGAAGTAGTGAGACAGACAGCACACAGGGTACCAGTCTGTCAGCAGTGGTTAAGTGTTAAGGAAGGCACAGAGGTGCCTGAAAATGGGGCCCAGGGAGGAGCAGAGCCATTACACATAGGGTGATGCTTGGGCAGGACTCTGACAATGGAAACCTACTTGGTTGGTGGAAATAAGAAAGCCAAACATAAAGTTATCTGGGGAAGCTATCACAGGCAGAACACAGCAGGATTCAGGGCCCTGGAAACTGGTATAAACTGGAAACACAGTGTAGTCCCCATGTCTGTAGCTGATAGGGAAGTAGAAGAAGCAGGAGGATGGGCAGGCCTAGGATGGCTTTTGAAGTATGACCAAGGCTCCGTATTTTATTCCAAGTGGCCTGGGAAGCTATTGGAAGATACACAGTAGTCATTCCTTTTGCTTAGAACAATCACTCTGTGCTGGGTCCTCCAGGAACTGGCCATGGAATCGAGAGCACAGTCAAGTCAAGTGTAATAATGCTAGTCACTGTTTATGGTGGCTTGGGCTGGTGGCCAGCACTAGTAGAAAAGGTGGAGGCTTCTGAAGAGAAATCCTAGGACTTGAGGACTTGTTGATGAACCATCAAAGGATGGTGCCCAGAAGAGTGGTTGGTGTGTGTGGAGGTGGCGGAGGGGTGGGGGACATGTCAATGGTTCTGTGTTCAGAGCCCATGGTTTATACTAGAAACACAGCTTCTTGCAAAAGAAAACCTAAAACACCTTAAGTGATAACATGACCTAGAAACACGGAGGGGCATAAAGCCATGACTGAGCAGCATTATTCTCAAGTTATTGATAGCTTTATTTGAACAGCTTGGATTTCCCCCTCTGATATAGTCATTGAAGACAATGCAGTGTTAATCAGGAGAAGACAACAGGCCACTATTGGGATAGGAATGATTCTGAGAAGGGGCATGAATGAACCAGGAGGGAGGTGGCAGGAGAGCTGTGCATAAATTCGGCAGAGGACAGAAGCTCAGCGTTCTCTGGTGAGCAGCAGAGAAGGAAGAAGGGCCAGCAGGCCAGAGAGCTGGCACTGGGGTCATGGGAATAGGAGAACTAGCCCTGCCCCTCACTAGTTGCAGCACACTACAGCTATCCCTGTTGTCTGGGAGGCAGATGAGCCAGCCCTGAGGGCATGAGAACAGGAGAGCTGAACACCCCGTCCCCATGTCCCCTACAGAGAGAGAGACAGGAGAGCTGAACATGACATCCCCATCATCTCCATGCCCCCTACAGGGGGAAAGAAGGGAGGAGAAAGAGAGAGAGAAAGAGAGAGAGAAAACCTTGCACTTTACCTGGGCAAGCCAGTGAAGCTGGCCCTGTGGTGTGAGTGTGGGTGAGCTGGACCCAAGGACCCAAGAGCAAAATAACTGGCCCTGCTCCTTGCTGCAGGCTGATTTGGGTGAACTGGCTGAGGCAGTGTTGGAGAGCTCACCCAGGTGATGACAATGAGGAAAAGCTGGTGAGTTGACCAGCCCAGCTACCACCCAGGCCCAGAGCCAGGGCTATGAGTTGGCCCCACTCCAACATCCACCTCATCTATGAACTGTTGGAGCATGTGAAGGAGAGGAACCTACANATCCAAAACAGCAGGATCTCCACGACACAGGACAACAGGATATCCAANAGGAGCCCCAGTGAGGGCCCAGCATCANTAGTGTAGCAGAAACCANAGGCCTNGAACCAGACCAACGACTCATGGCAATGAACACTTGTAAGTGAAGATAAAAGGATTAAAGGGTTAACTGTGTGACTCAACGGGCCNCACTACAGCTTCCACAATAAGATTCTTCTTCTCCCCTTTTTGTTTTGTTTGGTTGGTTTTGGGTTTTCTTTTAAATTTTGAGGGGAGGCTGCAAGGATGGATGGGGGTTGTGGGGAGGTGAGTGGGATAGGGATGCATGGCGTGAAATCCCTAAAGAATCAATGAAAGTAGAAAAAAAGGAGTCGGGTGAAGAGCAAAGGGAAAACACTTTCCTGGACTCTTATTGCAGCTTTTAGTTCTTACATCTTAATGACTTTTTCACTTGTCTGATGCAAACTCTCCTGCACCTAATCGTCTTCAGACACTCTAGACACTGAGTCCCATGTGAATAGAAAAACCACTCCCAGAAGCAGCCCCATGTGTAACATCCTTCCACACCAGGCCTTGCTCAANGGCACAACCTGCAAGCCTGACNGAAGTCACTCTTCTCTCCCTCAGGGGCGCCCAGAGTCAGTGTGTTCACCCCAGGCTGGCAGTGGGCATAAGCAGATGAGTCCCCAAGTGTGAGAGCCCAGAGAAGGAGGAAGGCCTTCCCTCCCAGANCCCCTGTCTGGTGCTCACAGAAAGCCACAGCTGCAGCAAACTTCCTGCACCAAAGGTAGAAGGGCCACAAGTTAGAACACAGATCGGGAGTGCCTATGACCCACTCCTGGACATCTTTCCCTCTCAAGGGCCATACTCCACGACAAAAAGGCTAAAATCCTTCATGCATTTTGAGGATGAAAGTTTTGTGAACAAAAATTCCTGGAAAGAATGTCACTTTACATTAAACGTTCTACAAGGCTAGTTAACTGGTTAGAACTTCAAAGATGGTGGAGGGGTNGGAATGTTGCAGGTTCAAAGCCTCATTACAATTTCTCTTGTGCTATCTTCAGCCCCCTTAATAGACATTCCTTATCTACCTTTGTGTCTGACCTACTAGCTAACATCCTTGTACCTGACAGGTAAAACCTTTTAGAACATATTAACTTAACAGACCANTAGCTTCTACCAATTAAAGGGCTAAAAATGTGGTCAGACAGCATCTGAGGCCTATAGCAGGATTTCCCCGCTTTGNCGTAAACCACCTACCTAATACACTGGCTTATGACTTACTTTGCTCTATTGCTACCAAACCTTAGCATGTTGGAAAAGGGAATTTGGGATAGCCTAATTCTGTGTTCCCAAAACATGGTCGCTCATATTTGGTTCCAGAATAAACTATCTCTCGTTCCTTTTGAGGTAAGAGTGATGTGTTTCGTTCTGGTTTTTTTTTGTTTATTTGTGGGTTTTGTTTTTTCGGTTTTTTGTTGTTTTTGTTTTTTGTTTTTTTGTGTGGTCGCATGCCCTGAACAATATAGACAAAGGCTATTTTCACATCCATGGTCAGCAATTCTGGTATCTCTGAGCCTAGTAACTAAACTTTAAAAGGACCCCAGAAGGGTGGCAGGGAAAGGACACTGGAGGGAAATGGGATCTGGAGACACAGGAAGCCTTGCTCCTTTGGGCCTTGGTCTCCTTGCCTGAAGCTGACCCTTGGGTGACCTGCCACTCTGGGCAATCTAGAGATGAAGTGTGACCACACACCTTAGAGGCAGAAGGCACACTATGCAAANCCACCACTCAGTGGGGAGAAGGACAATGTGGACAAGAAGTGGCTTCTGACCACAGGAGTCATTATGCAACATGCTGTCATGTCTTTTCGATGAGCGACAATGCAGAGAAATACGCTTTGATCTAGCTGAACTCTGCAGCAGCCATCACTTCACTCCCTGGAACTCACCGGCACGAATAGCCACATACCCAGTCCTGCACTAACTGAGTCACAGGAGTGGAGGGAAGAGACCCACCACTCTTCCAGCGGAAGACTGCTAGCTAGAAAAGCTAGCTAGTTAGTAAGACAGGCAAACTGTCTTGGGCCTTTAGCGGGGAGATATGACTTCCATTCATGTCTTTTTAGGGTAAAATTCCATTCACATACACACGTACACATGCACACACACAGAGACAGACAGACAGACAGACAGACACACACACACACAATCTTAAAATTGGGGCCCCTACTCAGTTCATTACTGTGGTCCTTCAGATACCTGTTACTTCTAGAGGCACAGGAAAGCACAGAATCCCCCCAAATTCTAAAAGCTTGTCACCTGCACACACTGGACAAGTAGAGCCTCATGCTGCCTCCATGGGGTAGACTGTGTCCTGGGCCAGAAGCAGAAAAGTCACACAAGCAGGCATGAACATGACATGAAATGGGTGAGGCTTCTTAGATATGCTATGGTAGAGGGTTTCACATAAGTGAGCCATCTGGTGGGGGTGAATTCGGACAGGAGGAAGGGGTGTGTGTGTGTGTGTGTGTGTAGAGCTAAGGTGTGCCCAGCATCCCAGGAAAAGGAGACTCTGACCCCAACCCTGACCATTTCTAGGGTAGATGGCAGACACATCTTCATATTCTCCTGTGATTATAGTCCTGCTTCCCAAGTAACCTGCTAGGGGGTAACTCCACCCCAGTCCCAGTAAATGCACACAACGGTAGCATCCCAGTTCTGTCCCAAGGAGCTCAGTTTTTCTTTGGTGCACTAAAAGCAGCGGCTATTTGAGCCATAAGGCTAAAACCCAGACAGATGATACGGCTCCATTACTATCAGGACCCGTGGTCATAACAACAGCAAAGCCAGCATTCGGCTGCCTGAGGGCTCACTTGTTCTCACTGAAGGGATTCAGCCTCTTGTGCTAGCCGGGAGATACAATGTATCTTATTGTAATTTCTGTGCTTTTATCACTCCTCTCCAGCTATCCTTAACACTCTATTTAAAGGTGTCTTAAAGTCCCCTCTAGGTATAAGAGCGATAACCATTAACCATGTATTCTTCCATGTCAGCCACACCCAGCCTCTATGGNATTGAGACAAGCACCACATTATTGCCACAACATTCTTTCATTTAAGTCTTCCTATAGCCCATGAGCCGAGTACTGCTATTCCCACTGGATAAAGACAAAGGCTCCATGGACTTAGTCACTCAAGCAAGGCTGTACGTGAACAAACAGAGGGCACGTCCTATGCTGCAGAAAATGGCCAGATGCCTGTCTTGCTTTTTGCCTTGGGATCCAATTCATGTAACCAAAGACTAAGTTTTCTGGAACTTTCTGGTGCTCTCTCTGGGTACATGAACACCTGCCCATGGGCCCCGGTCCTCCTCTCCATGTCCCACAGAAGATGTGCTGGCAGATCCTGTGACTGGTGCCATCCCTTCAGGCTCCAAGGACTGCCACTCACCTTTCCACANCTCATGTCAGTCTCCCCTTCGAGGGCTTCCTTCTGCTCCGATTGTCAGCTGTAGTTTGGGGCTATTTTGGGCCTTCATTTTTTTCACAAGAGTGCATATAACACCATGGTAACCAAATTATGCTTTCATTTCTTCTCATTCCATTTTAAATTAGGTATTTAAATAACCCAGCTGAATCTGAATCAGACACATTACTGGATCCCCTAGCTACTGATTTAGCTCCCACCTCCCCATAGTGAGCAATATTTACCTTTTTGTTTTTACCGGGGATATTCACTTTCCTCTGAGTTTCAGGGAACACAATTGTTCTGGGTTTTGGTTTTTGCATTGTCTTTTCTGAGGCAGAGCCTCACTACACAGCCTAAGCTGGTCTAGAACTCTCTATGAATCCAAGATTGGCCTTGGATTCTCAACCCCCCTGCCTGAGGCCTTTGAACAGTAGGATGGCAGGCAGGCACGACCACACCCAGCCTATGGCATTAAGACGAGCACCACATTCGTCAGTTTCTAGGGAGCTGGGTGAGGTGGTTGTGAACCTGCAATCCCTTTACTCAGGAGGTGGAGCAAAGAGGAGTGTGTGTCTGAGGCCAGACTGGATATGTGGTGAGATCCTAATCTCAAAGAAAAAGGAAGACAGAAGGGTTGGGGAGGGGAGCAGGAAAGAAAAGAAGAAAAGGCAAGCTCACTACACCTCCTCCCCCAGTCTCCATAATGGAAATCCATTGCCAAAAATAACCAGAAGGGAAAGAATATTTAGTAACCCACATAGCGTCTTCATCCTCAGTTTTCTAGGAGTTGGGAGAGAAATCTATCGGAGCAACGATGGATAGTCTCCTGAAAGGGCAGTTTTCATCTTTCTAAAGGTATGTATTCTATTTTTGCTGAAGGGATGTTCCACATCGGCAAACACATGGGATATGCATTCTCCAATGCACGCTGAACAGTCATAGATCAGACCTTGCTCTAGGACCACAGAAGACACAAATGATGGCGTCACCTCTACTTGCCCTGAGTTCTACCACCCGTAGGAAACAGAACTTTGCTTCAAATGTGAGCTGCTTGGCTCCTGAACCTTCCATGCTAACCTGTGTGGAAGGATCCAATGGACCTCAGGCCACATAAGGACAACATGTTCACCCATTAGATAGGGACTCTTGTCTGTCCCCACAGCCTCCCCACTGCACTGCAATAGTACCAGGCACACGGTAAACATTAAAGAGAGAGATAAGTTGTTGCTCTGAATGATAAATACACACACACAGTGATTCCTCTTAAGTAAAAATCTAGAACCATTGCACAAGGCACACTCTGAGGGGCAATCAGGCTCCAGAACAGTGGCGACAACTGCTTGGGCACACTTTTTCTCTAAGTCACTCTGGGCAGAGGCTTGTGCCTCGGCACTTCCTTTTGCTAATGTCTGCAGGAGAGCTAATGCTGCTGCATTGTAACCAGGCAGGTGCACAGCATTACCAAAGCCTGTGTGCTGTGGGTGGTAGCTGAGCTTCCACAGAGAGAAAACGTATCCTGGCTTCGTGTTGCCAAGCCTGTAATTATCTCAGTCCTTTTGAAGCCAGTGAAAGGANGAAACTAAATATTTCAAAAGCACATTTAAGAGCAGACACAAGCAATTCTCTCAACAAATACAAAGGGCGCATATCACCTGCTCGGCAAAAAACTGGAAGCCCTTGTCCTGCCGGATGCACTCATATGTTTCTCCGAGGACTGGGTTAAATGGCTTGCTGCCTGCTCGGAAGTAGCTGGATGCATATGCAGAGATGGCGAAGGCTGCCACGTACACCTGTGAGCAGAAGGAAAGAACTGGCTCACTTCTGTGTCACCAAGAAGTTTGTCATGAAGAAAAAAAAACCTATGTTTATTTCAGAAAGACAAGGATCTGTCTTTGGTTTAAAGACAACTCAACCAACTTAGGTTTACAATTGTAGGTTTAAATAATGTTCATTTGGGCCTGGAGACAAATCAACCAGTTGAAACTGCCCACTTATTTTGGTGTCTGAAATCTGGAAGGCATGATTTGATTGAGGTNATAAAATTCATCCAACAGCAGGCCGATGCTGAATCCTCTACATGAGGCCAGCCAGTGCTGGCAATCCCAACATCGGGGCCTCAGGGTAGATGGTGAAAGAGTACAGAGAAAGAAAATGGTCCTCCCCAATTCAGAAATATGCACAATACATTTAACTAGTCACCAATTGATATTGTAGAAACCTGAAAACTTAAACTCACATTGACCAAAGGAAATGTGAGAGTCATTGTTGCACTCTGAGAAGCAACAAGCTAGAGGCACTTGGAAGGTCTGCCTTTCTGGGAGGAAAATTGAGAGGAGGAGGGGTGGGGGGAGAGGAGGAGGGTGTGAGAGGACAAGGGAGGAGTGGGAAAGAGGAGGAGGGAAAAGGGAGGAAGAGGAGGATGGGAGAGGAGGAGGGAAGAGGGAGGAGCAGGAGAGGGGAGAATATATATAACACGGGATTAACAAAATCCTTTTCTGAACTTGGCCATGTGGATTCCAGCATGTTCTTCAGCTCCTCTTTCAGAGCATCAAGGGAAACAGATTCTCTTGTCTGTATTTTGTTTTTCCCCCCTCAAAATTATATGAAAGTAATGACCGGAGATTTCTTTTTGAATCCAAATAGCAACCGTCTCAACAGTCTTCTCTGAACATCTTATGAGGTTCACTCAGTGTCATCTATAACTGTGTTTGTGTGTGTGCGTTTCTGTGTGTGCATGCGTGTCATGTGTACTTGTGTCACATACGTGTGTGTAAGCATGCATGTAGAAGTGAGAGTTCAACATCGGGTGTCTTCCTCAGTTGCTCCCCACCATATTTTTTTGGAGGCATACGGAGACGCCTGCGCTGCGGCTGCGGCTCCGTGGTTGTGCTGGGGCCATTTGGTCTTGCCTAAAACTTTCTTATTCTCCTTTTGTTCTTGAGACAAGACCTCACGTTATAGGTCAGGCTGGCCTCAAAGTTGCAGTAATCCTCCTGCCTCAGCCTCCCTAGTGCTGTGATTACAGGTGTGTACCACTATGCTCAGCTTAAACTTTTGTCCAAGGTCAAGAATAGGTACCAATTGGTCCCAAACATGGACCAATTCTCCTGCTTGGCTTCCCCAGTGTTGGGATTACAGGTGTGTGCCACTGTGCTTTCCCTAAACATCTGTTCAAGGTCAATTACTGGGATCAAATGCTGAATATCTTAGTTCTAAATGGCCACAGGAGTGAAACACACTTAAGAAGATTTTCTTCCTTTCTAAAATTTTATTATTTTATGTGTGGGTGTTTTATGTGCATGTACAGCTGTGCAACATATGCATTCAGTGCCCCGGAGGCCAGCCAGAAAATGATGGTGGATCCCCTGGAATTGGAGTTATGGATGATTGCAAGTCACTATACGGGTGCTGGGAATCTGCCGGGTGGTGGCGCACACGTTTAATCCCAGCACTTAGGAGGCAGAGGCAGGCGGATCTCTGTGAGTTCAAAGCCAGCTCTGGTCCACAGAGTGAGTTCCAGGACAGGCTCCAAAGCTACACAGAAAAANCTTGTCTCAAAAAACAAACAAACAAAAAAAGAATATTTTCATGTTCAAAGTGAATGGTTTTCTTTGAGGCAAGGCACTATAAATGGCGACTTTTACCACTAGATTTAGAAGCTTCCTGCCTCCCTATCTCCAGCAGACACTGTCTAAGGAAATTCAACAAAAAATTCAACAGTTGTGATTTTTGGCATTTACGATCATTAACACCAAGAGAGGAAAATCTCTTAGATCAGAAGGTCGCAGAGATCAGGCAGAATGACAACGACATGTCTCTTTCAGCCAGGAGCTGAGGCCCCCTTTGCTTCCAAGTCACGGCAGCCAAGAAGCTTCCCTGAGCCAGAGAACTGTGGGCTGTGTGGAGTTTTAAGAGGTCTGCATCCTCTGTCATGGAGGTGGAGGGCTGAGGAGGGGTGTTGGCTAGTTCTATGAAGTCCAAGGGCACACTCCTCTCCAACTTGGCCAGGCAGCAAATAAAAGAGAGCTCTGCATGGGAGTCCCAGCCACCACCTAGGCAAGGGGGTGACTGATCACCAGATCACAAAAGAGAAAGCCAGAAGAACAGTTTCCACAAAAAATATTTTCAAGAGTTTGACAAATAAAATTGCTTACTTAAATAACTCTGTAAGAGAGAGAAAAAGGTGGTGGTGGGGGGTAATTTTCTGGTGTCATGGTGTAAAATCACCCTCTGTGAATGATACTTTCCAAAAGCGTAGGAACAAATGGGACAATTCCAGAAATAAACAAAAACATTCTCAAGGGAAATTTACTCTGGATGAGAGAAACAGCTCAAGAAATTAAATTCTGTCCACCCAGGGTAGTAAAAATAAACACAGACAGCCTAAAGCCATGTTTTCCAGCCAAGCCTATGAGAACCATCAGATGGAAGCTTCCAGAGAAAGAGCAANCACAAAAACAGAGAACCACCCGCCCCCAGGCACCAGCTGTAGAAGGCCCCTTGCTTCCCCACTGCAGAGTCTGNTGAGGTAACTGCACACAGCCAGGAAGGGGAGGACTGAGAATCTGCTGAGAANGAGCCCTTAAAACGAGGACTGGGCTTTAGGCCTCTGNGCTCCGAATGGCTCAGAAGAACAGTNCAGGGAGTGGGTCCTCACCATCCTCTCCAGGGCACTGGGGATGCGCGCAGCCTTGTCCAGAAGCTCGCTGTATTCCAGCTCCTCGCAGAGCCTCTGCAGGGTGTTCAGGGGCTCATTCAGCTCCACCGGCATGGCCACCTTGGACAGGTCCTTCCCAATGTTGTTGCGCAGGATGCTCCACAAGCTGACGCTACTGGTNTTGGGACCCTGCGCCGGCAAGCAGGTCCGCCTTTTGGACTTGGCTTCCCCACCATTTTCGAGAAGAGGCCCTGAAAGGAAAGAATTCTGGTTGACTCCAGGAACCTAATCCATGAATATAACCTTAGCAAGTAGTCACTATCAAACTCAGCTATGCAGTGTAGGATAGAAAGCAAGAAACTAGCAAAAGGATTCTGAGCAACTAAATACCAAAACTCAGTATAGCTCAGTAGGGGAGCACATGCTTATGCACCAATCCCGGTACTGCTAAATAAATGCCCCAAACTGAATACACTAAAAGCCATGCACTTCATTCCTGGGGAGACTTGGTAAGTTCCCACTCAAAAGCTAGCTCCTCACAGCTTCACATGCAGAGTAAGAATGGAAATCGGGTTCCCATGCTAATAGCAGGTTAGACCGGTATAAATTTGAAAGCTTAAACACACCAAATTCTGAAAATCAACTCCGTGTGTTTGGTGTTTTGTTTGAGATGTGGTCTTATTCTGTAGCCCAGGCTAGCCTCAAATGCACAATCATTGGCCTTCACATTTCCAGTACTGGGATTTTAGCTGTGCACTACCTACTGGCTAAANTGTATTTATTCTAGAAAAATAAGAAAAGAAATCGTTTCCATCAATTCTTCTACCAACTCAGGCAGTGCCCCTTTACATTCGGGACTATCTGTAAATTAGTGTATTCTCTACCTGTATTGTTCATACTGCAGAGGCATTTTTATGTTCTNCTTATTCAGCTGTCTGAAGTACGGTTTTGTTAAATTCTTCAATAATATCATTTTAGTGATTGTAAAAATATTCCATGGTATAGACACATTGTAATGTATTGGCTTGCTCATTACTGTTGGGCCATTAAGTTTTTTAGATGTTCAGCTACAATTCAAAAAAAAAAGCAAAGAAAACCCAACAGCAACCAACAGTATGGAGTATCACACATCAAGCTATTTGCCTGATCCTCTGATCATTTTATCAACACATATGGATGAGGACTGCCATAAAAGGCTGTAAGCACTTTTGGTTCATGTGATCNGAATGTTATTTAAAAGACAACTGAGTAGATGTGGGATCCCNCACCCCCACCACACACAAAGCCCATGTGTTGAAGACCGGATTCCCCATCTGATGGATCCAATTCCTGAGACCTGGCTGGATCAGGAGCTCTCTGACNTGATCAATGGGCTGGTCACTGACTTTTGCNTTACAGTGAGTGGANNATAGNTGGTTGGAGAGAGTGGTCCCTTGGNGCTGCTCCTTCCTCCTGCCTCTGCTTCTGGGATGCCATGAGGNGAGCAGAAGACACTGAAGAACTTTCTGGTATATTCTGGAATGCTTTTGTGAGCATTTCTTCTTCATCCTATATACATCGCTTCCCTTCCTTTTGCTTTTATGTCTGTTTTACAATTTTGTATCTGTTTTTACAATTTTATCCTGAGTTGGCATTTACGTTTAAGCTTGGTCCACAGAGGATTTGATGAATGAAGCGTTCACATTCACATATGTAAAACTGCCTACCTCTTTGTCTCACGCTCTGATGTCTCTTTCCTGTCCTGTGTCTCTTTTCAAATGGCATCTTTTCACTGTACTGATGAGCAGATAACACACCACTTNCAGGTGTGTACTCATTTATTAAANAGAAACACTTAGCTCATTACATAACCAATAGCTCTGAATAAAGAGGCAGCTTTGATGAACAGAAAAGTCTGAAATTAGGGTCATGCTGTGTAGTTGCATGCTAATTTAAGCATCCAGTTAAGTTCCAAATTTACTTTAATTGGTTATATGGGCAAAATCTGACACAGGTGCACAGCTGAAAATGGCAGCATCTTTAGAAACAGCTTTGCGGGTAGTGTCATATTTTTTTTCGTCTACTAGTCTAACATTTCAAAGACTGCTACTCTAGCACCACAGCCACACTACTAATGGCTCACACACACCCTGCTTTTCACTCTGTGGGGTCGGTCACCTCAGCCTCTGACATGTATTATTCTTCTTCCTCTTTAGGATACTTCTTGAAGTAAACAGTATTATTATATCTGTTTTATAGACNAAGAAACNTGAGGCAGAGAGGAGGGACCAGCACACACAACCAACAAGGAATAGTGTGGNGCTGGTGCTCAAGGATTCCCTTCAGTCCACAGTCTNAGCTACGCAACTTNTGTGGCATTNGGCACAGAAACAGGTTCTGCCACACNACCTGTGCTTTTTTGGGGGAGAGAAACTGACAGGAGGTACCCTAAACACCAANTGTCTGCTGTGCACTCTGGGAATCCTACTGTAATAGCTGGAGATCTCTGCTTTAGCTCTTTTCATTAACATTTTCTTTCCTGACACAGTCTCATATATCCAACAGGCTGGACTTGAACTCTTGATATAGCCAAGGATGCCCTTGAATTTCTGATCCTCCGGCCTCTACCTCCCTAACCCTGGGATGACAGGTGAACACCACCATGTCTCATTTTATGTGGCACTGGGTATAGAATCCAGGACCTCACGCATGCTCAGTAAACACTCTTCCAACTGAGCTACACCCACAGACAGAGTGGGTTTAATTCTTCTTTCCTCAGTAGGCAAACTGAGTTGTAGGACATAAAGGTTATTTCTGAAGGCATCTTTTTAAGATGTCTAGAAACCCTGTCACCAGCAGAGAAAGTCTACAGAGAACTGGGGACATCTGACTCTGGTATTCAAGCTCAGATGAAGGAAGTTCTACCCAGTATGTGCTGTGNTTGACCTAAACAGCCACGGACTAAGATAGAGAAGCAGCCTGACCACCCCCATGCTCATCTTAGCTACTGTTAACACATCATGGCCACTGCCTATGTCCTGGACCAATCTTTTCTTCTCAACTTTACCTCAGCATCCTGTTTACTCTGTGCTCCCCTGACTCCCTCCCTCAGGCCTCTGGGAGCTGGGGGAGGGGCCTCAGCATTTGTCATCTTTCTCCTCCTTAGCTGGAGCACCATTTTGCTGCTCACACCACTCACTGGTCACTGAGGGAGCGAGTGATGTTTCTTTATTTCCCTGTTCATTCTTTGTTTTCACAGAAAACAACCTGCATTCTTATCTGTGACCTTCTACTTCTAACTCACTGGGTTTTAGGTTTTTCTATCAAGAGATGACTCTCTACAGAGCAAAGTATCTTCCTTCCAGCAGGTGATGCTGAAAGGAGGCTTTGTAGATGGTGGGAGTTACCCACCTGCCCCTGGAGTCCTCAAAGCAGTGGCTCTGTAGTGTTTAGACAATCCATCAGCATAGTTCACAAACATTCGCTGAGCTGAGACACTGGTANGAAGGGATCTGGCACAGTTCCTGTCCTCTGAGTAGATATGATAATGGTAGAGGATGATGCTTTGAGTATTCAATGGGGCAAACCAGACACCACNACTGTGAGTGACTGATGTTAAGGGACCTGTGCAGAGGACTGTGGACTGGGGGACTCACTCTACGGGCATTTTCCTAACCTGACTATTCTGCTTCCTGAAGTCACAAGCTGCTTGGGATTAATCAGACACTCCAGGGATCCCACAGTTCAGACTCACATAATGAAATACCTTTCTTTAAAAACCACATTTATCTATGTATATTTGGCATTCATGGGCCACAGTGTGAGGTGTGTGTGTGTGTGTGTGTGTGTGTGTGTGTGTGTGTGTGTGGCCAGAGAATAACTTGTGGGTATCAGTCTTCTCCTATTTTGTGGGTTCCAGGCATCAAACTCAGATTGTTAAGCTTGGTAACAAGTACTTTTATCCACTGAGCCATCTTGCTAGTCCCAGAAATATCTTTGTTGGTCATCATTTTCCTTCTTAGAATTAAGCAATAATAAAGGGGTAGCTTAGGAGACCCTGAGAGGAGGGAGGAGTATATTCTCTTGAATTANCTGAAGCTAACTATCACTTAAGACTTTTTAGTTACATGTGCCCTACCAAATTCTTAAACTACATCAACACTTCGGTATCTGAAGAGAGAACACCATATTCTATATTGCACCTGCAGAGAATATGCTTGACTCACAAGGGACACCCTTGTTTAAAAAAAAATCAGGCCCAGTGGTGCACATTTGTAGTCTCAGCATTTGGAAGGCAGAGACAGGAGGATCCCTGGGTTCTCAGGCAGCAAGCCTAGCCTAACTGGAAAGTCTCCAGCGCCAGTGAGAGACCCTGTATCAAACAATAAGGTAGACAACACCAGAAGAGTGACACTCAAGGTTGACCTCTAATCTACACTCATGCACGCATGCATACACGCACGTACGCACACACTCAGCTGCAGGCTTCCAGAGATCCCGTAATGTAACACTTACCTAAGGTCTGTCTTTCATTGTCTAAGTCATTACTGAGGTTGTCTAAGGACAGATTATCACTTATGTCACTGACATATGAGTCATCATCAGAAATCTGTGGAAGAGATAATACACATGAGAGAGAGAGTAAAAGAGAAAGCCAGCCTTTCAGAAAACCCTACTCCAAGCATGCTATGTCTCACATTACAAATCCACAGAAATAATTTGGGGAACTATTTTCATATAACATCCCCCAATCTACCTAGGTGATGCTCACAGCAACTAACAAACAGCAGGGGCTGGGAGGGCAGGTGGAGTGTTTGCCTAGGATGTGAGGGACCCAAGTTTGAGCCCCAGCAAAGGAACAAAGGGACAGAAGCTTGGAGGGACAGAAGGAGGGCAGGACAGGAGGAGAAAGGGAGGACATTCTTAGATATTCTTGGTTCTCACAAGAAAAATAAGCAAATAAAAAAATCTCAAAGGTTAATGCTGTTATCATAAAAATTCTTATCTTACAGCATTTCCAGAACATGCTAATACTTGAGTAAAGGAGTTAGCAACTTGTTTTTGAACTCTTTGTGAAAAAAGACTCTTTCATGGGAATTAGTACATAAACAAAATTATATTTTTATATATTATATTATATATTTTATATATAAATATATATTATATTTCTATTGTATTTCTCTGTATTTAATGGGTAAAAATCACACATAGTAATGCTAACTGTAGGGCTTGCCTATTCCAGAAAGTATGNTTTTTTTAATGCATCAATTTAAAACAATGTTTATAAGNATAAATTAATATAATAAACATATCAGACAGTAATGGTATAAAATCCATAACATAAATTAACGATTAAAAAACACACAGGATATAAAACAGGTATATGGCCAAGCAGTGGTGGCACACGCCTTTAATCCCAGCACTTGAGGCAGAGGCAGGCAGATCTCTGTGAGTTCGAGGCCAGTCTGGTCTACAGAGCAAGTTCCAGGACAGGCAGGACTGTTTCACAGAGAAACCCTGTCCCGAAAATAAATAAATGAATAAATAAATAAATAAATAAATAGGTAAATAAATAAATAAATAAATACAGGTATATGAGCAAGCATAAGTCACAACTAGCAATGAGAAGCTGCAAAAAGCCAAAGAAAAAAAACACGAGGGAGTCCAAACCCTGAATTTCACATTTTCTTAGCGGATAGTTTCATTTTGTGTTGGGGGGTGGTACATTGCAAACAGACCCTCGGAATGTAATGGTGCAGGGGAGCCCTGGAGTCTAAGATTTTTGTTGACAAATCTTTACTAAGCAGTTTGGTGAACGAAGTCATAAAGGAGATTTTGGTGAACGAAGTCATAAAGGAAATTTGAGGGGCAGCTGACTGAAAACAATGTTCAAACCTCATTTTCTGATGAGCTAGGAGATAGCAGAACTTCCTGGGCATCAAAAAACTCAGAAAGGGAGTCGGTGATGGACAGCCTGCTCTCGTTGGAGAGCTGGTGCACCAGGGCTCGGCTTTCGTCCCCCGAGTTTTCCTAGTGGAAGAGCAGAAAGAAAATTGCATATATTTAGAACAATCTCAAGAGAAACAAAATACACAAATGGTTGNCTTGCACAAACACTGGGTCACAGGCCCATGCAAACAGGCAACATAGAGCAGAGGTCAGCTTCAAAGGAGAAGTGAGTCTCACGAAAAAGAAAATGAGAAACGAAGTTCTCTCCCAAAAGGATGCTTCACTTCCGGGCATGAACATTGTTCAGACACGTGCGTGCCACAAATCTCAAGCACAAGCCAGCTTTGTTCCTTTGAGTAGGAAGATTCCAACCAGTCTAAACTCTCCTCAGTGCATGGCTGATTCCAAGCAGGGTGTCCCAGTGCATATTCAGAGGCCAATATGCTGCTTCCAAGGAATCCCTNAACAAATAAACTCTGTGTTTTGGTCCAGAGGTGCCCATGATAGCAGATCATTCCTTATTCACAGATGAGTGGGATTAATTTCCTTGTCTCTCTTCACTCACAATGACTCTTAAAGGGAAGGACACCTCAGGCCCTAGGTATGACGCNACAATTTAGCAGAGTAAACTGCATTTTTCTCATGTTCCTCCATTCTCCACTCCACTGAGTTCAGACTCATGGAGAAGGATCCCAGAAGGATCCCGGATACTCAGGGNTGTGCTTTCTATTCTATCTGCAAGTAAAATTTCAACTCCACTCAATGAATCAAGCAAATATTTGCATATAGTCCTTAGCCAATCACAGATGAACGTGGAACTAGATAAGGCTCTGACCTGTGGGCATGTATACATTAGACCAGAACCACCAACAGACCCTGGGCTACAGAAGTGGGAGTCGATGGTGACCTTAGCTCTGACTCCTGCACCCTAGACCCTGATTAGANCAGATTTGGGACCAGATAATTNCTTGGACTCCTGAGTCTCTAGTCAGCTCAGGTACTTCACTAGCTTGCTGGGGTGGCTCTAGTATTGTTATACATNTGACAAGTGAGTCCCAGAACTANATGGAAAGAAGTAGTTCAGGCAGATGCTGTCACGCCCAAAGNTCTCATGAGTTCAGGATGCCCCTGCTCATCTCATCAACATAGACTGTGCCAAGGAGATCCCCGGGACAGGAGGCCTCAGCAGTTTCCTAATTAATAGACAGCAATGAGTCCTTTTAACTTTAGGAGCAGAGGGAATTCTATGTCTCTCCTCTTAGAGTCTATGTCAGCCCACAGTACGGGTTTAAATACTTTATACAGCCTCTAAAAGCCAGCTTTCTCTATCCCCTACAAAGATCTCCATGTATGGCAGCTGCTTTCTAAAATATTTTTATTTTTTGAAATTTAACATGTAATTACACCATTTCCCCTGTTTTCTCCTTCTAACCCTTCCATGTACTCCCCTGCTCTCTTTCAAATTTATGGCTTCTTTTTAACTGTTGTCATACACATACACATACACACACACACNCTCCTACATATAGAAGTACTGCATAACATTACTTGTATGTATATTTTCAGGGCTGACCACGAAGTGTTGGATAACCAANTGGGGGGCTCTTTCCTGGGAAAGACTACTTCCACTCTCGGCACTTAGTAGCTAGCCTAAGTTCTTTATCTAGGGTTGAGACCTCCATGACGTCTCCCTCTGTTGTCACATCTCTAGGTGTCTTGTTTGTTCAGGTCTTGTTTGTGTCGGTGAGCCTTCACCCATTACTAGTAGGCAGTTGCTTTCTTAAAGGAAATAAATGTCTCTCTCCTCTGAAGACCCAGGCACAAGGCTGCAGAGTTGAAGATANCACAGTACCCAGCAGGACTCCTTANATGCTCATGTAGGCAGTAGAATCTTCCCAAGTCTCCTGTGGCCTCTGATGTTCAGAGATGCTAATGATTTATTTACTTGTGCTACTCATTAATTCATCACCACACATACCTGCTCTAGCTCCCTCCTCCCAGACTGACAGGTCAAAAGGATTTCCTGACTTATCAACACCGAAAACAATACATGTTGAAAATCATTAGCTAAAATGTTTAGGTGCAGCTGTGTTTTGGATTTCACCTTTAAAAGGGATTTTTAAAAATATAATGAGGTATCTCAGGGGTGGGCCAAAGTNCCAACATACAACTTCTTAGATTTCCTGTGTACTTATACATGAAGTCTGAGGGTAATGTTAGGATATTTTTAGGGAACTGATTTTAGATTGACACCTGTCACATGAGGTCAGGTATGGAATTTTCCATGTGTGGTATTATTGTTGTTCAAAACATTTGGGCTTTGAAACATTTCAGATTTGGGATTCTAGCCCCTACCTGTTCTTGGTGTCCCACAACTTTAGCCAACTGNTTATGATCTCATACTGAAAACAGCAGGACACCGTAGCACCCGCCCTCCAGCACAGCTTCTCAAAGAACACANGGTCTTATTTTACTAAAATAGGAACACAGTTTAGCANAGTAACTTCCCTCACTGTAGCTCAGGAGTGGTTGTCTACCTGTTGTNTATATTACAANGAATTAAATGTAAAAAAAGGAGGGATGGNTAACACCCCAAATCCCATCCCACTAAAACAACCGCTACAAGCCTTTGGACACTTTCTCACCAATCTTTTTATTCAAGTACTTTTGTTTTGTAATAACTATATTCATACTATTTACAA
>LZPO01044622.1:126730-137181 GCA_001675575.1 Neotoma lepida
AGTTGGAATTGCCACTGAATGAAAAAGTCTCTGAAATGTCTGCAGCAAGTACTGTGTGCTACTAGTCAAGGGTTTATCATTAACGTTATGTTGTAGCACTAATTAATTAACAGTACATTCGTAGCATTATTTTTCTCAGTAGCATGACAAANAGAAACCTTCAGTGCTTATGTTGGCTTCTGGTCACGNGATCCTAATAGTCATCACTTCCACCTGACCCAAAATACAAGTCAGTGGTGCTTCAGACAGTAATTCCACANGTGCATGCATTCTTTCTCTTCTTAAAGCAGGAATTCCAAAGTACAAGTGAAGAGAACAAATTNATANGCTGTTTCAAAAGTTCTCTGGCTTCTTGACAGAGGTCAAGGTTAAAGTGTCACACACCTTCAGCTGCTCGGGTAGCATCAGGACACAGCATATCAATGGAGCCCAGCCATTCTGAGCAACAAACAGAAGCCGAGAAAAAGTCATGAGTGACCATGGCCAGCTGGAACTCACCGGAGGCCAGGACAGTGGTCCGCCTGACAGTCACGTCATGACTCATCTCTCTGTGTCCATGAGAGGAAGAGNTGAAGGTTTTGTACTATTTATTCAAATAAAATATCATTCACGTATTTGGAAGAGCATTAAGTAGGATCAGCATTTTGCAGTGGAGACGGAAAATGTGTAAATTGGAAATTTCTCGCTGCCACGTATTATTTGTTAAATTTATGATGCCTCAGAGCCACAAAATCTCCCAAATGTCAAACTCTGTAGGCATTAACCAACAAATGTCGGCAAGACTCCCACACAAACATACAATANAAGTTTGACAGAAACAGAAAAATTCAGAGAAATTNGAAGAAATCAAACTCAGAGAATAGACCATTTAAGAAAATCCTAGCTGCTGTGGTTTGGGATTATTTTGAATGTGTAAGTCTAAAGAAAGGCTTGAATATCATTTGGATAATTTATTTGGTTTTTCTCCCTGAGATTCAACTCAACCATGAAAGTCATCAATTTTCAACGTAGCCATGGAAATGGAAAGTATTAGTAATTCACAAGCCTGGCCACATTTGCAGACATTTATGAAACAAAGACACACACACCACTTACAGATGACAGAGCATGCTTCAGCCCGACGACCTGAGCAGAGGGCGGGGAGGAGGCATCCAGCTCCATCAATTGCTTCAGCTTCTCTCTCTCCGTCGATATGCTGTTAAAAGCCGACCTTAAAGCGAAGTAAACTATAAAGATATAATCATTACAAGAAGGAACAAGGAAGAGGCATAATTCAAAACAAAATACAGAAAAGTGTACTTCTTATACAAGACTTTAGCGAAGTATCCTGAGTCCAGTAAATATACATTCTACATTGATTTTTAAAAACACATTGAATGTGTGGGAGCAAACCCTAATGGAAACTACAAGGTCCAGTGACAGTATGTAGCAACATAGGTTCTTCAGGGTTAACCTTCCCTAATCCTCTGTGGGGTGCTGAGAGTGACAAAGGCCTCTGTAGGTGGCAAGGGACACATGGGGAAACTATGTGGCTCAATTTTGCTGTGGACTTAAAACTACTTGGAAAAATATAANCTATTAACATTTACATACACTTGTCAATCCTAAGGCCTGTGTCTGCTAAGACACTCCATGATTTTATGACTCAGAGGTTTAAAACCACCNGTTTTCAGTTTTATGTCCTTAAAGGCTAGAAACAGTTAAGAACAAGGCTTGCTGGCTATAAGGGGAAATATGCTATCACTACCTCAGAAAAATGAGACCATAACTCAANCAGGTAGTCAAAATCAACCACCAGTGAGAGTAAGGCAAACACTGGGTACCTCTATCTACAATGCCTTGGAAAAGTCAAACAATTTTGAAGGCTAGTCAGGGATAAGCAATCTGGATTTGGTCATGAGGGAACCACAGACAACTGAACATTTGTTTTTAAAAACTGGCCTGAACTCTTCAAAGGCATCAAGGTGTCAACTCTATAAAAAATTGCCCCCAACTGAACTGTGCTGAAGAAACAAGACACCGAAACACATGGCATGCGCATGGGCCAGATCTGTACCCAATGGGAGAACAGCATTACAAGACATTTTTTTTAGAAGTTGACATCGTGAATGGGAGACCAAAGTGTCATTTCCCAGTTATATGCTCTGTGTTAGAAAGCTACATTGTGCCCAGTATATAAAGCCTCAAAGAATGGCATAATGACACAGGAATCCTTTTCTCAAAAATTTCAGCAAAATAAATTTCAGTGTGTGTGTGTAGAAAGAGCTGGGAAGACTGTAGAAACTGAAAAAAAGAAAAATGGACAGTCTGGGTAGAGGGTTTATGGGAGTTCTTTGTTCTACTCTTGCAGCTTTTCTGTTAGGGTCAAAAATGACTTCCTAGTTTCTTCCGGCTGCACCAGAATCCCCCCACCTCTGACTTTGGCATTCAGCCTCTCTNCTCACTCTGGGGAAGCTTTCAGGTTCAGTGAGAACCTAGAACCAGTAATCACTTAAATACCCAAACTGGAGCTTTCGAAAAGAGCTGGGAGCTGTGGGGATGCCTCAGTGGGTACAGCGCTCGCTGTGCAAGCATAAGGACCTGAGTTAGAGTCCCCAGGACTCACGGAAAGCTGGGTGCAGTGATGTACTCTGCAATCCCAGTGCTCCAACAGTGAGATGGGAAGTGGGAATAGGAACATCCCCAGAAGCTCAGATAGACTGGCATACACAGCAGGAGACAGCAAAGAAACCCTGCCTCAAACAGTCCCCAGAAGTGAGGACTGACACCAAAGGTTGACACACACACCCTAAGTAGGAGCTGGGGCATGCACACTAACAAATTCATACACACAAACAAGCACACTTACACAGACATGTACACACACACACACACACACACACAGAGGTAGGTGGGAACAGGAACAGGTATGACAAAATATCTATTAGGCTCTGACCACATAGGGTCCAAGTAACTTCCTAAGGATAAGGGAATGGCTGCCTAAAGTACTGATCACAGNGACCACACTAGATATTATCTTTCCATTCTCTTCCATTACAGTTTGTCACAGAAGAGAAGAAGGGAGGGACTGAGANAGGCTTCTCCAGTGACATGGTATTTTATTAAATTTCACAGGCTTGCATTTCCAGAGGTATTGTTATCCAAGAATGGCCTATTCAATAACAGAAACTAAATACTCACTACCGACTTACTTCCTTCATTTATCAGCGAGAAGGAAGACTGTCCACTGTCCATTTTCTCTATATGCTGTTGCTGGCTGTCTGGGGGCACTTAGTGAGAGATCCAGAGAATCCTCATAATATCCTAATGCAAACAAGCAATTCGCTTGCTCTCCCTCTCTCTCTCTCTCTCTCTCTCTCTCTCTCTCTCACACACACACACACACACACACACACACACACACACACACACCCCACAAACTTACAAGCTATGGTGCAGCTTCAATGGCCAGAAGGGAGGGGTCCATTATCATTCTATGACCTTGGGAAAGTATCTGATGTGCCTGAACTCTAATGGAGATGCTGCTAGCATTTACTTTATAGCCTGTAATAAGGATTAAGTAAGACAACACAGGCTAAGTCCTTAACCTAATGCACAAATGCAATACATAATGGATGTTACCCAAAGGATGATAGTCACAATGACGAAAGAGATGCGCGAGAGTGGAAGTGATGCCTACATTCTCTTGAAATCTGGGCAGTAGGAGTAGTGTGATACTTAGCTCTTATCAGGAGGATGATTATAAATAAATGCACATACGGTAGAGAGTATATGAATGAGGACTGGCCAGAGCTTGCTGAGCCAAAGAGCAGCAGCCTTGGGAGGAGGACAACAGGCCACAGAGGGACCTGACTGCATTTTATGCCTGGTTAGACATCTCCCTTCCACTCTCCAGGGTACCCACAGCTGTCCTAGTGGGTCCCTGGGGGTTCTCCCTTTCCATGGACACACTTATTCCTCCAAATACCATGAGCATGCACCTGGCAGGCTCTGCTGTCCCAGGTCAACCGTTCTGCCTTTCAGATGCCCTGCTGCCAGGAGAGACTTTCCACCAGACTAGATGATTCCTGTTTATGCTTTTTAAAGGACAGAATGGGCACTATCTGTTTCAGAGTGCACATCTAGGAAGGCTAACCATAGAGCTCACTAATAGAGCTCTTGGCCAGCAAAAGCAAAGGTCTAGGTTCAGTTGCCAGGTCCCTATCTTCAGGAAAAGGAATGTATATCTAAGACTACAGTGGGCATAAACAAAGAGAAACCCATACAGTCATATTTCATTGTCAGATATAAAACACTCTTCCTCAATCACCTGAAAAGAAGATTAGAAAACCAGGTCCCCTAAATTCATGTGTGATAACTAAGTGTGTTGTGTGTTGAAACAGGGTCTCACTATGTCACCCAAGTTGGCCTCACATGTGTGTTCCTCCTGCCTCAGGCTCCCACATGTTAGGATTACCAGGGTGTTCTACCACACTTGGTTGACTTTCTTAAATGGCCTTAGACCCATCCAGAGGATATTAAACAGTCATTCTTGGCCAACTCATGATTCAGCACTCCCAGCAGTGCTCCCAGGAGACGACAATTATATTGTCAGAGACTGTACTGGCTAGTCTGTCAACTTGACACAAGCTAGCGCTATTTGAAAGGAGGGTGCCTCAGTTGAGGAAATGCCTCCATAAGATCAGGCTATAGGGCATTTTCTTAGTGATTGATGGGAGAGGGCCCAGCCCATTGTGGGTGGGGCCACCCCTTGTCTGGTGGTCCTGGGTTCTATAAGAAAGCAGACTGAGTAAGTAATGATGAGCAAGCCAGTANGCAGCACCCTTCCATGGCNTCTGCATCAGCTCCTGCCTCCAGGTTCCTGCCCTGTTTGAGTTCCTGTCCTAGCTTGCTTCAGTGATTAACAGTGCTGTGGAAGTGTAAGCCACATAAACCCTTTCCTTCTCAACTCCCTTTTTGGTCATGGTGTTTCATTGCAGCAATAGAACTGTGACTCAGACAGTGACATTGGCTCACAAAAGTTAGAGGCATTTTCTGTGTCTGGAGTGTCTTATTTCTAATATNCTCCTAAATTTTTATTAGAGACTAAAAAGCTGAAAAAATATATCTAAATGAGTATATTGCACCTTTGGATATGTTATCATAAACAAAAAAGTCTGAGATGCACAGAGCTACAGAGAACCTCTAAAATCATCCAAGCCACCCACCCCAGAGGATGGCCTACCCTGTCCAGGCACCATACCCTTGCAAATGGTCTTTAGCCCATGCCACTCAAGCCCTGCCTGCCTCCTGAGGCAGTCACAGTGCTCAGACCTGCTGTGGCTATGCAATGCTTGCCTTGGTCTCCTCTTTACCCTGTCAACATGCAGAAGTCAAATATCAGAAAGCAGCCACAGAACCTGCTTTAAAATCTCATCACTGCCCTGCCCTCAGCCTTGCTGGACTAGGACAGTGGGACACAGGTTGGGCTCTCTTAGGGAGAGGGATTCAGGATTTTGCCAGGTTGGTCTCAAGCCCACAGTCCTCCTGCCTCATCCTCCCAAGGCCTGGGATTACAGGTAAGCACTGCCATCGATTCCTGACCCCCAGAAGCTTTTGACTGTCAGAACCTTTCAGTTCCAGCTGCAGAATAGACACTGTAGGCTTTACTCAGTTGATTCTTAGCCCTCCCTGTCCCCTTGCTTCAGGCTCCCATTACTACATCAGGTTGGAGAGGCTCTGAGAGCTTTGGACTGGGAAGTCATACATGAATCATGAGCTGGAGCTCTCCTGCNCATGCTCCCTTCTTCACAGTCTCTTAACTTCAGGAGAGACCACAGTTGTCAAAAGCACCGGCACCACATGGTACAGAGGGAAGAAAGTGTGTAGTAAGGCAAATGTGAATTAAACTCAGTCCCTGAGGCTTAGCTATGGTTTAAACTTTGGAAGAATCATCAGTTTCCAAACCTAAATGGTCTGAATATGTGGGAAATGCTAGCATCTCACTGTGCTTTAAGGAAACAATGAGAAAACACATGAGAACACAGGACCCAACACAGTAGGATTCCATTTCTCCTTCCTTCCTTTACTTTTGCATGTGTGTGTGTGGAGAGTGTGTCTGTTTGTGAGAGAGACNACCGGCACCACATGGTACAGAGGGAAGAAAGTGTGTAGTAAGGCAAATGTGAATTAAACTCAGTCCCTGAGGCTTAGCTATGGTTTAAACTTTGGCAGAATCATCAGTTTCCAAACCTAAATGGTCTGAATATGTGGGAAATGCTTGCATCTCACTGTGCTTTAAGGAAACAATGAGAAAACACATGAGAACACAGGACCCAACACAGTAGGATTCCATTTCTCCTTCCTTCCTTTCACTTTTGCATGTGTGTGTGTGGAGAGTGTGTGTCTGTTTGTGAGAGAGACAGACAGACAGACAGAGACAGAAAGCACATGCATGCTCAAGGAAGCATCTTTTTCTGCCTTTTGGGNGTGTGTGTGTGTGCTGTGTGCAAGGGCAGGGTCTCTCAATGGACCTGGAGTTTGAGATTTTGTTTTGTCTGCTGGGGACTTTCCCACTAGGTTGGAAGTTGGCGGGCCCAGAGAGCCTCCTGTCTCTGCCTGCCTCCATGCTGGGGTTACTTGAGATCACGCCCAGCATTTATGTGGTGCTGGGATCTGAACATGGTCCTTCTGCTGTACAGTAAGCGTTCTTCACCACTGAGCCATCTCTCCAGCCCTTCTTTCCTTTTAATGGAAACCATGTGAATTACCTTCAAAAGTGTAACATTCCTAAACTATCTGGGATGATCTGGTGATCTTTAATCTGTNTCTTAAGTTCCAACTCTTCCATGGTNCCCAGAGCTGTAAAATATTTTCTAATTGGTGTTCCATCTGAATTGATTTAGATACATGAGTCAATTTTGCTAAATGACACTACATTTTGCTGAGCGTGTACATGAGCCCAACTGCTCAACACACTTACAGTGAATTCTAATTGTGAGCAATGCACGGACTGCCCACCCCTCAGGTCATGAATCTTTGGTATCCCTGCAACATGTGCAGCCCTTCCCTCAAGGCTTCCACAGCTCAAAACAGTTCAGAAAGCGACCATTCAATTCCAGCTTAACACTAGAAAACACTCCAGGCACAAAGGAATACAGAGGTGGACTTTGTTCTCATTTGACTTTTCACATCTGTAAATGAGGATTTCTCTCATCAATAGGATTCCAGGAAGTCTGTTTCTCTTCCATGCCAGGAAGTAGATGTCTCCCTTCTGTGGTGGTTTGGATGAGAATGGCTCATAAATTTGAAAGTTTGGTTCCCACTTGGTGGACTGTTAGGAAAGATTAGGGGGCGTGGCCTTGTTGGAAGGGGGTGTGGCCTGTCACTGAGGGTGGCCAAGTACTGCTCTCTGTTGGGTGATAGTGGATAAGATGTTAAGCTCTCAGCTACTGCTCCAGTGTCATGCCTGCCTGTCTGCTGCCATGCTTCCCACCAGATGGTCATGGATCAATGCGGAATTTCACAAATAACACTGAAAATCATAGCTTAACAAAACTCACAAGTTTCNTTGCTGCAAGCCTTTTTGGAGATTTTCCTACCTACAGTTCCACATGGAAAACCTGTTGGTTTTTTGCAGTGCTCTTACCCTACATGGAAAAGTCACGGAACACGGCAAACCCACTAACAAGAGTTTTATTAAGAGTAGAGAGGGACAAAAGAGGGTGAGCTCAGGCCTGTAGAAAACACGTGAAGTGGGGGCAGGGTACATGGGACCTGCCTTTTAAGGACTGCCCTGTGCACGCACACATGGGTCCATGTGGCTAATTCATGCATGCGCATAGATTATATGGTCTCAGTGCGCAAGTATTTACATAGGACATATGACCCGAAAATGACTGGGCAGAAATGACTGTCCTGCCAGAACATGCGTGATCATGGGGGCGTGACTATCAAAACCAAAACCAGCCACAGTCAGCAGCATTTTCCAGGTGTTTTTAATCACAAAACTTATTTTGACTTTTACCCATCCTGGGAATTAAGAATCCCATAAAATACATTTTGGGAATGTAAAAGATAATGTATGCAACAAAAATTGTGACTTTAAGAGTCAGTGTATTCCATTCTACTTGTTTATATGCGTGTTGACATACACAAAGCCAGAAATATGAACCACGAGGAGTTCAATGCATGCCTAAAAATGAATGTCCAGAGGAACTTTTACAGCTGGGATGGGTCTCTACTGCCTAGCCTGTGATCCAAAAAAGCATATTTCAGATGTTTTGTGCAACATTTAATGGTACACAGGTTATATGACATGAATTCTCAACTTTAAATTCTCAACTTCTTGCTTCAAAATAACAGTCAAGAGACCCCCGATGCAGTCACAGGACAACAGTGTCTGTAAAAAAACACGACTCACACAGGGAGAAAGGCATGGCTGAGTCTGAACATACAGATATATGAAAGGACACAGGGTTCTAGGGCTCAGGCCAAATCTGTGCATGGTCTTTGTTCCATGAGGCCCCTCTAGTGGTACAGAAGAGGTGAGAGGGAAAGTGAACAGATGCAAGTAGAAATGCAAGCCACAAATGCAAGGGAGAAGACCTGGCTAGGCTCCTGTAAACCCAAGGGACTCTCCCAGTGGCTGAATAGTGCACCTGGCCTGTTCCTGGAGCACAAACCTTGACCTCAGTGACTTAAGTGATATAAGTGGCAACTCTACAGCCTGTTGGGTTCACAAAGACCCAACAGCACAGCTGGGGGTGTGTGGAGATTACAGACCTGTAAGGAGGGGGAGACCACTGCAGGGGGCCAGGATCAATGGATACACTCAGGATGGATGGCAACCTCTACCCTGTTTCAACAGTGTAGGTAAAACCCAGATGTCTCCCTGTGGGAGAAAGGCACATCTCCTCAGCTTTAAATAGGCAGTTCATGTTACTAAAAGTAACAGTGTTTTAAAGACGCCTACTCCCACAAATCCTACAATGTCCTCATTGCAAGGACCTTCTAAAGAATGTCCATGAGGCACTTGAAGAGCTGGGAAGGAAGGGCCAGGCAATGCTCTCACAGACATGGGACAGCAGTCCTGCTGGACACAGAGAGGTGCACATGGTGGCCAGCAGAGGAGTCTGAGGGAGAAGTCTGTCACAAACATGATATGGTTGCCTTATAACCAATCTCACAACCAAATGGAATACTCTAACGGGGAGTATTCTCTGTGGGAATCAATAATATGAAGCGAAAGAAAAAGTGTGGAGCAAGAAGAGGAAGTCACTAGTGGGAATGTCACTTGAAATGTCTTAATCCATTTCACTTTAACAATAATAGTCAATATATGAAGGCTGAAGAGAAACATTAGCAGAAGGGAGCTAGCCAGCACTCAGAGCTTCAGTTTCTGCCACTAAAATAATGCCCTGCACATCCTAGATATTTTAGTATACTTACATATATGCTAGGAATATATTTATTGTTTCTAAAAACTGACATCATACCTACATATTGTTTTGTAACTTTAATAACTTTGTAACTAGACATTGGAGACTTGGTTTTTTGTTTTTAAACATTTGGCCTCCCATCTGTACTGACAAAGAGTGCACCCTGGCCTGGACCAGGCTATAATTCAGCCTCAGGCTTGCTGTCATGTGACCCTTGGATAGCTTTGCTAGCCTCTGGTTTCCATGCAGGCAGTGAAGACTTTATTCCTCGCCCATTTCTGCTAGAATGAAATGAAATGGTGCATCGAAAGCACTCCGCGATCATCTGACAGACACCCAGGTGCTCAGTGCAAGATGCTATTGTTATGTTAAACAACTCATTCCATGTTATGTTATATTAAAAAGTCCAATCCCCTCTCGTTGGACACAGCTTATTTCCAACCAGGCACTCTACCCACCCAGCCATACACAACCCCAGTCATAGTTATTTGTAATTTTTACTTTGAAATTGTTATGGACTCGAAGGAATTGGCAAGCAGTACGGAAGTGCCCTGTGCCCTGCACCCAGTTCTTCCCCACGGTAACATTTTACTTGCTAACCGCAATACGATATAAACCCAGGACAGGGATGTTAGGGTAACGGAGTGTGTTCAGTTTTCTTCAGACTTACATGCACTCAGCTGTACATATGTATGGNTATAGGTCAATGTGATCTTATCACACTGGCCAATCCTATAACCACTGCCTTGATCAGATGCACTACTGCCCATCACCACAAAGGTCCCTTTATAATTACACCCATACTCCTCATCGCCCCACCCTGTCCCTGTACTCTGCATCTACTAATTTCTTCTTTCATTTTATACCATTTACAAAGTGAAGCCACAGAGGTTGTAAACTTTAGAAATCAGCTGTTTTGGGCCGGACAGTGGTGGCGCACACCTTTAATCCCAGCACTCGGGAGGCAGAGGCAGGCGGATCTCTGTGAGTTTGAGGCCAACCTGGGCTACCGAGTGAGTTCCAGGAAAGGCA
>LZPO01044623.1:12506-24685 GCA_001675575.1 Neotoma lepida
CCCACCAACCCTTAGCAATCTCCTCTTTTGTAATACTGTTGGTGTATTTTGATAAACATATCCTCCATTTCATGTCTGGATCTCTCTCAAGATATCCTAGTTCACGATCCTATCAGGAACACCCAGACTCTTGCTACTGTTTGACCTTGTACTCTACCTCTACTTCAGAAGATAAAATGGGAATCCACTGTGCCATTCTCCTCTTATCAACTGATCCTTAAAAGAGAGAAAATGTGGACAAAATTTTAACATTAAAACATACACACACACACACACACACACACTCCCACACACACACACACACACACTCCCTCTCCCCCCCACCCCTCTCTCTCTCTGAAATAGCTGCAGGCATTTCTTGTTGTGGCTGTAAACCTTGGTAGATACACTTGGTTTTATACCTTTGCCTCTATGCTCCCCAACAGCACCAAATGAGGATTTTGGTTACTTAAGGAATTTCTCTTGAGCGTATACCAAAAATAGCATCAGGACCCTGCCACCCTTCTGCCCATCCCCCTCTGTAGAAGGCCAACACATCTAGCTATAGGAAAAATAACCACCTGTTTTTATAGGCAAAATCCTGAAAATAGGTATGGGTAGCAAGAAGTTTATAGCAAACACAGAACACACTTGCGTTGAGTAAGGTGCAGCTGGGATGTGGCTCTATATATGGCAAAATGCTTGTCCATCCTGAGTTCAAGCCCCAGCAAACCACCAGACAAGAGATTTAAAAGCATGTAAAAGGCAAGTGACACCTTCCTTCCAGAAGGGCCCTGTAGGAATAATAGATGCTTGCTGATAACATTTGGGTTTTTCTTGTTAGTTTGGTTTTTATTTGTTTGTTTGTTTTCCTTCATATTCTGAATACAGATCTACCTGAGAAGTTCCTTTATTGAGGATTTGGTCTCTGTGCGGATCATATAAACAGCTGTTAACACCTGCATTCCCTTTTCCTTACAGTACAAGACCCTAATCAAAACAACCCCAGCAGAAATGTGTTCCATAAGGGGCTCTTGCCTTTCGATTGCTGACCCTCAGATCTGACTCTGAAATTGGAAGCAGAGACTCAGGACCTCGAGCTTCACCTCTTCCCTTTGGTCTCTTGACTCATCTTATCTCTTTTCCTCGAAGACCATGACTGCGGCTAGCTCCAGGCTTATCTCCCCAGGACCCCATGATAATGAGGGAAGGAGCTTTCTTGCCAATTCTAGTNGGGGNTGGGAGGGGAAAACACTGGGAGGAAATCTGATTGGCTCAGGTCTGGTCACTTGCCTTTCTCTGCACCAATGGCTACAGTTATGAGAATGGGGCTCTTATGAGTGGCTGGATCTGGTCAGGTGTTCAATGATGTGGGTCCAGCCGGGGTAAGGTGTGCTAAGCACTAAGTTATCTTCAGGTGACAGACTCTTGTGCGCTCCCGGAACTTGCTGCCTACCTCTAGACTAAGAGCTAATATCTCTTCTACTCATACAATTGTTAAAGAAGAGTGGAAAAGCCAGTGTGTCTATGGTCATACAGCCTGTATGTCATGACCGAGTTAGGTCTGAGTTTGTGAACTGTGAGCTGATAGCACAGATCACCAAGACTTCTNTCACTTCTCAGCAGNGTTTATGTCTTCTCAAAAAGAAAATCTTCCAAATCACACTTTTCCCTCGAAGTCACTGCCTTTTCCGTAGGGCATGATAGCCCAAGTGCATGAGGGAGGAATAGGCCGACACTTTTATGTTGTTTGAAGTACCGTGTTGATGTCATTTGGCCTCCCAGTTTGTTCCTTAGACATATCTCCCCGGCTCCCCCCGAGACTGGAGTCTAAAATTAGTGCTGACCTTTGGATGGAGAATGCATTTACACACAGTCCTAACTAAGGACCAACTTAGATTGAGCTGGATAAAATTCCACAGAACCAAAAATGAGTGTAACCTGATTTTTAAATTCAACTCTATTTGAGATTTAGCTTTTCTTTTTGTAAAGTTTATACTTTACTCAAAACTTGTCACTTTTATATAGCAAAGATTTCCCCTCCTCCCTTCCTCTGCTCCTTCTCCTCCTTTTCCTCATCTTCCTCCTCCTCTAGATGTGAAGCCTGGTAGACTGTGATTTGAATCTAGAGCTCATCAGCTGCAAGCAGGAGAACATAGCCAGGTTTCTAAGGTTTCCTAAGCCCCAGCTTTGTCTGTGAGTTGAGCTTGAAGGTAACCACCTCTTGAGTATTGTGAAGGAAGAGTGGAAAATATATCTTAGGTAGGGGTTGAAGATAGTGGTAGGAGTGGAGTCTAACAGGACAAGAGGTGGCCATGGTCATAGTTCTGGATTGTATTTGCGATAGTGGTATAGGTAAGTGCTTGGCTTCCCCAAGATTCCTATTCTGTGTGTCTCAGTCCTGGTGAGTTGCTCTGTGTATTGGTACCCTTTGTAGTCAGCCTCCCGTTCTGTGACACTAAGTAGGCAAAACTCCCAGTGATCAACCTCAAGTCAACAGAAGTGTCTTCCTCTCTTTCTCCCTACTATGTTGAGGTGGGCTCTCCCATTGAACCTGGTTGTGGCTCTTCTTGCTAGCCAATTTGCCCCAGGGATGCTCTATGTGTGCATCCTGAGTAGATGCTGAGATTGCACATGGACCACCTCTCCCCAAGACTTTGAAGAGGGTTCTGGGCATCAGAACTCTGGTTCTCACACTTCTGTGGCAAACACTTGACCCAAGACCATCTCTCCAACTCAGAAATTACTGCTTTAAAGATGTGCCGAATGTATTTAGAACACTCATTCATTTTAAGTATGATTGGATTCCCTAATTATACAAGAATTCTAAGAATGTTTAACTTGCAAGTATTCCCAGATCAGACATGTATTTTCTGCTGTAGTTGATAGAGTTGTCTTAGGGTTTTCCTGGAACTTGGCCATTTGAGACTTAATACAATGCTCTGAGTATGTGCCTGCACCTGAGCCGNTGCTCTGACAGTGGAGATTTGGTGGGGTGGATAACTTAATTATAAAAGGGTTTCCTTTCTAAAGACATGAATTTTCTTTCTGAAATTAACTCACTTAAGAGATTCACATCACTTTTGGCCAAATCTATGTTAGTTTCTTAATACAACATGTGGGTTAAGATAGCAATTTAGAAGATTGGCCGAAGGTGCTCAGCTATTCATAATAAACCTATTCTTGTGCAACAGGGTGGTGAACTATGAATGTCAAAGTGCTGGTCATATAAATGTTAATTAATTCGGCCTAGTCAAAGGGCTGAAAACACAGTTGTTCCTCCAGGTATGCATCACTTATTTGAGTAAAATTTCTTTGTGCAAGGTAAGTCCACCTTTTGCGTGTATGATGGTTAGGGTATGTTTTCCTGCCCCTCCCTTCTTGNTCTCCTTGTATGTGTCTTAATATGTCATGTGAGGACCCACATCCTACCTTAGCCTTCTGCATTCCTTTTACTGTGCTGAAAAGAAGAGGAGCTGAAAAGAAGCTCTAAGGAGAAGAAGGAAATGAAAAATTACGGATAATNCCTATGTCAAGTGCTGTTAGGCACATTTTATACTCGATTTTGATGAGTCTTAACAGCACTTACAGTAAGGTGGGAATGGGTCATAGTTAATAGGGAGAAATCCTGAGATGCAGATGTGCAGAGCAGCTTGCTCAGACGCGCCTAGATGGACAAGAGTCTGGAACCATGTGTCCCCGTGGAGGAAGCTTTTTATTCTGAATCACTGTTTTCAGTGCCCGAGCAACAAGGCAAGACGGCTTGGATAAAAAGGTCACGACCTTGATGGACAGGGANTCACCTTGGGAGTCAGAAGAACTTGGGTTTAAATCCCAANTGCACCTGCATTTGCTGTGTGTAGCCAATGTCANCTGTTCACCTCTGTGCTCCATTTCCACAGGTGGGAAGTACACACGGTGAGGGTTTTTCCTCTTTATTAGAGAGGGATTGTGTCTGTCCCGTTTCACACCGAAGGAGCTAGGAAATGCAGGGACTTAAATCCATGTCAAGGTCAGGGCTGTGACAGAACTCGCCCTTTCTGATTCCTGTCACCTGTTGCTCTCAGGATGTCGAGTCTGGGTACAGTTTTGCAACAGGCTGCCCTGCCTGCTTCCTACCCCTGGCTGGACCCTTTACATGTGAGCTGTCCCATCCATTCCCTAGAAATGTATGGCCAACTCCTGTCTCCTCCTGACTGTATTCACTCCCAGCATCCTGAAGAGGAATCTGCCTTGAGAGTGGAAGAGGTTCTACAAACTTGTTCTTGATGTGCGTGCCTCTCTCATAACATCCAGAAATTGAATGACAGTCCTGTCCTTGGGGTGAAATTCAATTTAAGAGCTGGGTTTTGAGTACCTACTCAGTAATAGTTACCTGCAGGCACCCGGGTATATAGACAGGACAGGCATCAACCTTGGAGGTTCTTATCCACTTATGTTGAAAGCATTGTCTGCGTTCAAGATAACCTAAAACAGTGGCATAGCACAGTGGCAGAAGGGAAGCAACCAGAGAGTGCTCTATAGCCATGGTTCTCAACCTTCCTAATGCCGCAACTCTTCATAGTTCCTCATGTTGTGGTGACCCCCAACCATAAAATTATTTTCGTTGCTTCTTCATAACTGTAATTTTGCTACTGTTCTGAATCATAATATAAATATCCAGTACGTAGGATATCTGATTTGTGACCCCTGTGAAAGGGTTGTTCAACCCCCCTGAAGGCTGTGACCCACAGGTTGAAAACAGCTTCTCTAGAGGGTACAAAAGCAACAGTGAAGGGGCTGGAGAGATGGCTCAGTCAGTAAAAGTGTTTGCAGCACAAGTCCAAGGACCTGAGTTCGGCTCCCCAGTGTTTATGTAAACTCTGCAGTGTGTGTCTATCATCCCAGAATTGGGGAGGCAAATAGGCAGATCCTTGGGGCTAGCTGGCTACCTGTTCTAGCTGAATGATTAAGGTCCAGGTTCAATAAAAGTCTCTGTACCAAAAAAAATCAGATTGCAAGCAATAGAGGAAGACACCTGACATTGCACAGCTACACGCATACTCACGTATACCACACAGACACACACAAATGCCCGTGCTCAAATGTGACAATCAAGTTTCCATGGAGTTCTTTTGCTCTTTATCTTCTTACACTGACATGATCAGTAGTCCTTCACCAGAGCAGACTTGATCCTATGACTGCCATCTTGTCCCGAGTCCTTCACTGGGTCAGTCATAAGCTGCTAATATTAATGACACTAATGAGGTATTTGGCAGGTTAGTGGTTGGTGGTCAGTGTGGCTTGGATTGTTGAGAAAGCTACACTGGAGTCTCTCCNTCCTATGTCTCTTATAAAAGGAATCTAAAAAAAGTAGTCTGTGATCTTGAGAGGCAGAGAAGCCACTGATGTCCCGATGAGCGTGGGCTGGGAAGATCTTGCTGAATCNTCCAAGTGGTCTGCAGAAGCTTGTGGTTCTGCAGATGAGGGTCCCAGACTCCCCACTGAAAAATATAGGCAAGAGACAGGATTTCCTCTTTGACATGTGGACAGTGGCAGCTGGCTGGGAGGCCTCATGTGAAACCTGTCATGCAGAGAAGTGACTTAAATGTGACAAGGATGTCTGGGAGGTAATCTATGCACAGGTGAAGGGTGGGGACATAGCTCATGAATGTGGTGTCTTGATGCCCTGTGGGTAATAGTCTTTGTTTCTTTTACTTGTATGTCCACAAAATTCCATTTGCCGTAAACTTTTTTTTTATTGATTTGTTTCAGCCAAGAATTGTTTGTTTGGCTCTCTCTGGCTGACTACAAGTAGACAACTCCTTTACAGAGGAGAAATTAGTTTGCACACAAAAGATGAAAGTTTTAGTGGATGACCTTGGAAAGTGTGACCCATTGTTCATAGGAAGCTTGTACTTCCATTCAGTATGCATGGTTACAAGAACAAGCACATGTGGAACTGTGTGCACACTCAGGACTGCATGATGGGCCGAGCCTGGAACAGCATATATCATCTCCCCTATTTTGCTAACTATTCAGTCTTAAGTTCACTTGCACCTTCAGCATAGGCCAAGAAATGTCATCCAGCTCTGGGGCTGGAGTGATGAAGAAATGGATTAGCTGATATCCTACTTGAATTACTTGGTTACTGTCACTGTGATAAAACACCATGGTCAAAACAGCTTGGGAGGACAGGGTTTATTTCAGCTTACACTTCTAGGTAANAGTCCATCACCGAGGGAAGTCAGGGCAGGAACTGAAACAGGACAGGAACCTGGAGGCAGGAGGACGCAGAGGCCATGGAGGAGTGTTGCTTACTGGCTTGCTCCCCATGGCTTCCTCAGTCTGCTTTTCTAGTATCACTCAGCACCACCTGCCCGGAAGTGGTCCCACCCACAATGGGCTGGGCTTTCCTCCATCAATCACCAATTAAGAAAATGCCATACAGGCTTGTCTACAGACTAATATTATAGAGGCATTTTCTCAATTGGGGTCCCCTTCTCTGATGATGCTAGCCTGCGTCAAGTTGACATAAGATTAACCAGCANAGCTGAGGCCCTGTCTACTGTCAAAGGAAAAGACTACTGGATGTCGCTTTATAACATCAGTACAGTCAGTCAGCGGCCCTAGAGGTCATAGGTAATTATATTTTTGCATCTGAGGGCAATTGTACTGATGTTCCCTCCGGGCTTCTCATAGCAACCAATCAGNATTTCAGCGTCAGTGTCTATGACATGTCACTTGGTAAGGAGATGCAGTGCCTGGGGACATAGTGGGAACTACAGAAATGATAGCAGGTACTGAAGGATGACTGAGGAGAGGCCAAAATGAATTGTTTCATGGAAGAGGGGAGTGGAAAGAAAAGTGCTATTTTTAGCTCACAGTACATGTGATCTCATGTCTTAGTCATAAAGTTTGTTTAGTCTGGTTAACCCAAACTTGTGAGGGTAGTGAAGATCTTCCTGCTGGGAAGAGAGGAAACTGAGCTTGTATGATAGTCATCCGCATTGGGAGTTAGAGTTCATTAATGGAATAGTGCAACATCTGGAAAATCGACCCTTTCTTGAACAGTGTGGAGAGGGGTGTTGGGTATACTGGAAATTCAGCGCTGAATCTGGGCTATCTAGGAGGGGAAGTCGAGACCAAGCTTGAAGTGGCATTTTCTGGAAGAAGCACTGGTAATGTCAGCCTCGAGGGAGACATAGCCTACATGTTCCCTTCTATCTATCTCTCTGGCTGTGTGACATGATCGGGTTCTATATCATCCGCACATCTCATGTGTGATGTGACATGTCAACAAGGCTGTGTCCCTCCTAGGAATTTTGTAAGTCTCCAGTGAAACCACACACTTTCTGCATTGTTGCAGAATCTCATCTTTCTTTAGAACATGCAACTATGAGGAGAAGCTCAGCCAGTCTGCCCACCCTACCCATTCCCTGGTACACCGTCTATTCCAGAAGTGATAAAGGGAGAAAGTGAGCTTTAAGTTCTTGGTTTGTTCTTTCTTTCTTTCTTTCTTTCTTTCTTTCTTTCTTTCTTTCTTTCTTTCTTTCTTTCTTTCTTTCTTTCTTTCTTTCTTTCTTTCATTTAGAAATCCTTGCTCTTCTGCTATAGCTTGGATCCGGCAGAGAGAAGTGGTCCATCCTACGAGGAAAAGCTCTCAGGTTTATGCCAGCACTTCTCACCATAGCAGCTCTCTGAAGTAGAGGATGGATGAAAGGGGTTAGCACTCAGTGTAGAGCAGGGAAACTGAGTCACTGAGCAGGTATGGGATCTACAAAAGCAGGTAAAGATGTGGCAGCTGGTCTCTGTCCCATGTTTGTGTTGAGTGAATTTAGGCTTGTAGTAAATGATGTACTTATATTTTAATTTTTTTAAAAAAGCTCTTAAAAGTCTTGAGGTAAAAAATTTAATTCTAGAGGTTAGATGTAGCTGAGTTGCCTGAGCCNGCCTAACACATATAATAATAGTAATAATACCAATAATAGTAACTAAACAGTAATAACTAGCAAAGCCCTGGTCCAATCCTTAGCACTACATAACTAGGTAATCCCACTGCTTGGGAGGTAGAGGCAAGAGGATCAGAAGTTCAAGGTCAACCTTGACTACATAGATAGTTCAAAGTCAGCCTGGACTATATGAAACCCTGTACCAACCTTTTTGTTGTTGTTATTGGCCCAGTGGTAGTGGCACATACCTTTAATCCCAGCACTTGGGAGACAGAGGCAGGCAGATCTCTGAGTTTGAGGCCAGCCTGGTCTACAGAGCTCACCCCCTTTCTTTATTGAGAAGTTATTTCCAGATTCTTGCCTTTGGGCACATGTATTTATTTATGTATTAGTTTATTTTGGAAGGTGGCTCACAGATTTTGTCCCCACCCACTTTTATGTTTGTAATACCTTGTTGGCAGCTAGTTTTGCTTATTGTAACTCACCAGAAAGTTCTGCTTAGGAAGTTTGGCTGTACCAAACCTGGGTGAGTGGGCAGGAGACTTGGTTATGAGAACCACCCCCCCCAAAATGAGACTAAATATCACAGGGTCACATCACTGGGTGCCATAGCTTACCTCACAGCAGCTGTAGCAGTCATAATAACAAATGCANAACACTGGCTTCCTGTGTCCTGGTGGGATCCATTTTAAGTGTGATGTCTTCAGTGAATTTCGAGAACATTTTCTTTAACCCCTGAATGTTTAGTTTCTACATCTGTTTGGGAGCATGGATGTCTTAGGAATCTAATTTAGCTGCATGGATCTTTTCTTCTCCCTCTCTCTCAGTTTCTGTACCACAGGCTCAGCTTTTGCTTATGTTCCTTGGGCTTGCCCAGGGAGAAAAGATAATAAATACTGTCTGGTGCCAGGGGGGTAGGAAAAAGCATACAGCGAGTGATGTGATCAAATGGTAGTACATTTTCCTTGCATGTCAGAAAAATTGGCTGTTGAGATGACATTTCCTCCTGGGGTCCACAGCGTGAAATGTAGAATAAAAGCTCAGAGTTTGTCAGGATGCTCAGTGTCATTTAGAGTTAGAGAGACTAACAGTGACCAATCTCACAGACAGATGATAGATAAACAGGGTCCTTTGGCTGAATAGCATACCCAATGGTGTGATGGTTCAGAGGCAGAGGCAGGAGGATCTCTATAAATTTAAGGTCAGCCTGACCTATTATTGAAGTGCACACATGAGGACCACTTAGCAAGACGTATCTCAAAAATTCACAACCAAACCAAAGCAAAACAACAACAAATCTTGAGTGATTGGTAAGATTGTGCAAGTTGCCCGGTGTCGTGGTGCATACCTTTATCTTAGCACAGAGGCGGGTGGATCTGTAAGATCATCTGGATATACATAGCAAATTCCAGGATAGCCAAGGCTACATTTAAAAAAAAAAAGTTGTGTAAGTGAGTGGCCCAATTCTTAGAAGTAAAAACCTGAGGTAGTTCCATGTAGACTGATTCCTAGCCAGTAGGCACAGGTAGTTAGCTCATCAAAAGTTGCACACAACTCCATCCCTTTCATTCTTATGCATAACTATAGATAATGTAAGAGCCTCATGCCTGGGGACAGTTACTGAAATTTCTAGGTTGTGAGTTCTTTCTTCCTAATTTCATTCTTATTTTATAGCCCAAAGGTGAGGGTTCAAAGTGTGAGGAACTTTCATGCCCTCAGTGGATGGATATTTGATGTCCTCTGTGTTTCCTGGCTTTCGAGTCTAATGATTTTTGTTCTATGCTGGTAGTTATTAGATGCTAGTTGGCCCCCCTGTGTATGTTAAGGGGAGCAATGCCTTCCCCTTCTGCTCTCAGGGTCTCCTACTTACTACATGGTGGGACACTAATAATCAAACAGTGTGACCATTTATAAAGGCAAGTAGCTGCCTTCCTCATTGGCCCGAAGCTTCTCTTACTACATGTCACTTTTCTGTCTTGTTTCTTTTCCCTTTAAGGCCATCTGCCATTCATCCATTCTGAAGGTTCTTGGTGAAGGACCTCAATAACTGCTTTAACTTGGGAAGTGCACAGGCTACTTCAAAACCCGCAAAGCTCTCAGAAATGGAAGGTTGTCACACATGTCCTTACACCCTCCTCCTAAATAGCATATTTTAAACCCCCAACCTCTGTCTTCATCCTCATTGGTGTTGCTGTCAACCACTCTGATCTGGAATATCCAAGGGGCTTTTGTATCTTGAATCATACAGTTCTGGGCACTCTTGAGAACTCAGCTGTGCCTCCTTGGTGAGTATGTTCTTATGGCTGGTACCTTCTTCCTGCCACACATCCTTGGCATGCTGCTTCCATTTTGAGCTTTCTTCTCTAGGTTTCTTCTCACAGATTTGAACCAGTCAAATCTATGGGATGTTTGTTTTCTACAGAAAAACAAGCCCTTTCCTAGCCATTGTTTTTAAAAGTCACTTGGAGCCTTAAAAACCTCCTATCATTAATTCACAGTGCTAAAATTTAGGAGTGGCTGGGGCTTCAGGCAAGCTATATTGAATTAAATGTGTAGAGCACTTTAAGACAGCATTTGATTGTACATTTAAAATAGGGAATGCAAATTGAAATTCCTCCTGGGTGCTTTAAGTCATACATTATATGTGCGGTATTTTCAATTAGCTACAGAAAAAAAAATCCTTCAGTACGGCTCTATTTTTACAGCTGGGAATTGCTCAGAGAACACAATCGACTATTTTATATATGTAAGATTTATTTAAATGACTTGTGGGGCATTTGCAATTTAACCAATAATTGAAAATATTGTTGCAGGGTGGCAGGTAAAGCTAGGAAGTCGTTCTGCATTCCAGAAGAAGTGCTGTGAGCTCAATAGTGCCTTAGTTAGAGTGGGCTGGATGGGGAGTTGTGGCAGCAGAGACTTGGTCCTTCACATTTCACACCTAGCTTTTGCCCCACCACAGAGAGGAGAATGATTGGCTGTGAGGTGGTACTTTCAACAAGAACTTCCAACTCTGAAGTGTTATTCATTTTCTCCTTTTCTTTCTTTCTTCTTTTTTTTTAATGTGTCAAACACAAATTAAAAGTCAGATGGGATAAAAGGAACTACAACTCATTCTCTGAGTCCTGCCCCCACCCTTTCCCGTTGTCTGCCATCATCTCACTTCAGACATCACCCGGAATATTGATGCAGAAAACAAGTTGATGCCATCAGGATGGACTAACCTGTGCCTCCACGGTTGTTCCATAAGCATGACTGGGGTGGGGAGTGGGGTGGGGTTACAACTAATACTCCTTCTGAAATAAATGATGTTTTAAATGGTTGTTCAGCCACACTGTACTAAAACCCATCATTATTCTGCTTCAAACAATGAATGTAGGTTAATTAGGCATTTTGTGCCCAGAATGAAAATGGTATCTATTTATTTCTAACCTTTATAATAATAGTTGCCAACCAGGGTCAATCTTCCCTCTGTCTTCCAGGATGTCTGTTAATGTCTCTAGGCATGTAATTATCACAACTGGGCGGAGGATGCAACAAGCATCTCTTGGGTAAAGCCTAGAGACGCTGCTTTAACAATTTGTAATACACAGCCCCTTACAGCCGAGAATCATCCAGCCCAGCATGTAAAGAGTGCCAAGCACTTTTCAAATATGTTAGACTGTATGAAATGATCCATGGTGCACTATTGAATTAAGTTGGTCTTTAGAGGCCTGGCTACTTCTTTAATGCCTTGTTTGTATGTTGAACACCTGGGTATCCATGTGCCATCCTGGATGCTAGGGTACAGTGATGATCAGGGCAGATAAAGGAACCAAGGGGAGACAAGATGATGTTTCATTTGGGAAGAACTTGAACATGAAAGCCTGATGCTGAAAAGAAGCCAGCAGGTTTGGTATATCTGGAGAAAGAAAGCTTGATCTTGGCCAGATAGTGATGTATATGCTGCAGGATGGACTTGCAGTTACCAACAAGGATATTGGAAAACCATGGGAGAGTTTGTCGCAGATCTTTTGCAAAAGANCATGGTCAGCTCTCCTTCTGAGCAGTCAGAGAGCAGTGTGGGTAGTGACTTGGGTACAGGAAGTCAGTGCTGCCTTCCAGAGAAGTTGGTGACTTAGACTGGGAACAAGGAGATGGAGAGAATAGTTGAGATGTATTCAAGAAGGAGAATGCAGCCGGGNGGTGGTGGTGCATGCCTTTAATCCCAGCACTCGGGAGGCAGAGGCAGGCGGATCTCTGTGAGTTCGAGGCCAGCCTGGGCTACCG
>LZPO01044623.1:37595-58282 GCA_001675575.1 Neotoma lepida
TTAAGGAGATTTAAGCTACCAGTGGCAAAACCAACATAATATCTTTTTGTGCCTTTTGAGCATACAAATCCAACCATTTGCTCAAATATCCCCTCACCCAGCAGAGTTTCTTAGGAGTCGTTAACTGAAATTCATGAGGTTGGTTGATACAAAGATTCTACACATTGTTTTTATTTGTGATCACTTTGTGGTNTGTTAAATTTCAGAGAGGAAATGCATTCCCTGAGGAAGAAAGGGGAAAGGGGGAATCAGAGCTAGCTCAGAGGAGGAATGAGTAAAGCTCCCATGGTCAGGGCTTGGAAGTCCCCCAAGGTCCAACAGGCTCCAGGAAACTCGGGCAATTGTCGTGGTATTAGAGCCAGTCCAAGGTGCCAAAGTCAAAATAGGCCACTGCTGACCACAGCAGAAGCCCACGTGGGAGTGTATGTAGGTCACTTACACATTTTGAATTTAGACAGGCTGAATTTAGACAATTATTTTATAATTAAGCTCTGGAGAAACCCCAAATGTTCTGAATTTTTAGAAGTTACCTATTTCACAATGTATAAGAAAATTACAACATGTGCTTGAACGGTATATCCTTGGTGGCTCATCGTATATGAACAGCCAGGTGGAGAATTCTGTTTATGCTGACAGTCCTTGCCCAACANGGATGCTGGCATTTTCTTGGACCAGTTTTGGAGATCACTGTGATGCTCAGGACTAAACACGAGCATTTCCTCAACCACGTTCAGTAAAGTTTAGTTTGATGCAATGAGAAATAATAAAACTAGAAGTTGGTGCTCATAACCCCTAGNGCTTAATCCCACAATTATTATTTTTTTTTGAGTATCAGCCATGCATGACCTAGTGTGGGAAGTTCCCAAAACAGGGAAAGGAAGGCAGGAAGACATGGTTTACCCAGCCCTTCCTACACTCTTTTCTTTTCCCTTATGACCACTGATTTCCTCTCACTCCAGGTTACCTGTCTCTTCAAATTCTTCCTTCTGTAACCTCCCATAGGTGACAAGGAGGTCAAATGTCTCCACAGGAGACTTGTGCCTAGTGAAACCTCAAGCCTCTAAAGCAGGGATCAAATTAGTAAGATCACAAATTCTGCCTTTGTTTTTGCTAAGTGCTGCTGTTGGANTTCTAACTTAATGGAAGTATTCGCTTTCCCATAAATACATGTAAACTCCTACCTCTTGTCGTAGCCAAAGAAAGCCCTGTCAGTGGCAATCAAGGACTGCAGCATATTTAAAGCAAATGGCTGTAATTGAGATTCTCAGTGTAAGCAATGCCATCCGCACAGTTTATGGATTTACCAATTGTTCTGCCCTGTTGTAGCTTTATAGCTACCACTGAAATTTGTTTTAATTAACAGCCCTGTAATTTGAAAAAGTTGTGTGTGGTACATTAAAAGAATCAAGCCTGTGTGGTTATAAGAAAATCCCGACAACCTGAACCGTTCCCTCTGTTTAAAACCCTCCAAGTGGTCTCTGTGACCCTTGCTTTCTGTCTCCCTTGGCCTCTATCACACAGCCTGCCTATTCTTCCCCAGTCCCTTTGTCCTGCTGTCCCTTTCCTTGGCATGCTCTTCCCGCATCCGTGCATGGCTGGTTCTTTTCTCAATCTTCAGTTGCCCTCATCTGTGTTCCTACCACAGAGGTGGCATTCCCCATGATGTGACCCTCCCGTGGCCCTTCATTCACCCACATTGCTTTGCTTTATGATCCTGGCTTTTATTCTTCTCTCAAGTTACCTAATAGCTGGCTGGTTTATTTTCTCCATGTCTCTCTAGAAGGACACTCTTGAGAGGGCCAGGGTCACACCCATCAGATTTACAGTTGTCNGTCTAGCACTTACAAAAAGGCTTGGCACATAGAAGACCCTTGNAAATAATACTTTAAATGATTGACAGGGTTATAAGAAATAAATACTGGTTTCAGCCTAGTGCCTGATACATACTAAGGACCTAGCAGATAGAAGTTTACTGCTTTCCAACCCTGTTTGTCTAAACCTCATGCATTTGAGACTAACTTAGCACAGAATTCAGTTATCATGGGCACAAGAAATCAGACCTCGTTGAGTTCAGAGTATTCGTCCCTTTGTGTTCACAAAAGAGTGATGTATTTCTNTCTCATTTTTCTTTTCTATTTTTTTTAGGCTGTCCTTGTTGGAAGGAACCATGAATTGGCATTTTCCCTTCTTCATCTTGACCACAGTGACGTTGTCTTCCGTGTACTCCCAGTTCAACTCCCTATCCCTGGAGGAACTAGGCTCTGACACAGGGATCCAGGTTTTCAATCAGATCATCAAGTCCCGGCCCCATGAAAACATCGTCGTCTCCCCACATGGGATTGCGTCCATCTTGGGCATGCTGCAGCTGGGGGCTGATGGCAGGACGAAGAAGCAGCTCACGACGGTGATGAGATACAGTGTAAACGGTCCGTGTGCGCTCTCTCCCTCCATTAGTGAGGCCTTGCCATCGGGCCTGCATGTGAAGGGTCGTGGCTTGGCCTCTGCTTAATCTCAGAAGCAGGGCAGCCAAGAGAAGTCATGCGATGCCATCTGGAATATAGGGTCAGGGTCTTCTAAAGGAAAGATGACATCCCCAAAGTCAGGAACTACACTTTCAGTTCTCTAGCTGTTGGGTTTTGTGTTACCTCTGTCTACCAACCCTATTCTTTTCTCCTAAGGGAAATCTTCTGTGTTATAAGTAAGCATCCTTGTAAAACATGTCNACGTTAGAGACTGGCAGTAGGGGAGTTTTATGATGGTGGGAGCTGCTCTGTATTGATGGAGATGGGGTGATATGACTGATCCAGGTGCACAGAACTGCTCACACACACACATGCGTGTACATGCACCAAGCACGTATGAAAAGTGAGTCAAGTCAGAATGCGTTCTATAGACTATACCAGTGACAAATTCCCAATATGGTCACCATGACATTGGGGAAAACTGGATGAAGGGCACAAGGATGCCCCTTTTCTATTTTTGTTTTAATTTTTTAAAAAACTCATTNATTTTTATGGGGGTAGTGTGCGTGAGTTCATGTGTATGTGTGTGCAGAAGTGTGTGGAGAACAGAAGTGCATGCTGGTGTTTCCCTCCATCCCCCTGCTTATTTCTTAAGCCAGAGTCTCTCACTGAACCTGAAGGTCACCAGTTCAACCAGAGGAGCTGGCCAGTGAGCCCTGGGGATCCACCTGCCTCTACTTCCCCAATGCTAGGATCGTAGACATAGACCACCACACTGGCAGGTGTTACATAGATGCTAAGGATCTAAACTCAGATTCTCCTGCTTATGTGGCAAGAACTTGACTGACTGAGCCATCTCGCCAGCCTACCTTGTCTGCTGATTTGAAGCCACTTAGAAATCTGGAGTAAGAAGCTAAATGTCTCTAAAATATAAATATATAATAAATACCCAGCCATGTCCAGCCACTGGACTTGGTAATTAACGTGCTTGTAATCATAGCACTTGAGAAGGGAGACAGGAGGATCAAGCGTTCAAGGCCAGTCTGGCTACATCCCAATCTATCTCAAAGATATGAAACNAACCTGGAGACNTAACCCAATGCTAGGGGTGTGCGGCGTGCCTAACATGTACAAAGCCCTGGGTTTGATATTTAGTTCCAGAAAAGACATACAATCAAAATCACAACAAACACCGGTAAGGGATGATGAGAGAGGCTTAGTGTTATTGAAAGAAAGCTTGTATTGAATCACCCGCTTAGCCACAGGAACCTGTGTCTGCAGGCACTGTTTCCCTGTAGGTTAGTTCTCCCTTTCCACAACTGTAGCACCTGAGGGAACAGGACTGTTTCTGAGCTCTTCTTTGTTGTCATGCACCCTGAGTGCGAACAAGTCATGTTTCATATCAAGGCGTCAGTCACCTCATTGGAAAGTGAGGGAGTTCTCACCACATTCTCCCCCCACCACCCCGCCCCTCCTCTAGCCATGAAGTTCTAAAACTCTTGACTGNATTGGTCCTGTTGGCAGGAGAGTTGGATTAGTGATAGAAGAATGCTTTTCCTTGCCTCTAGGTGCTCTCACTTCTGTTGTGTTTTCAGTGTGACCCTCACATGGGAGGGTCATATGTTGGGACCCCCATATGCCCAGTGCTATCTATCCTCTGTTGACAGAGGGGTAAACTTTGCTTGGTTTTGCTCACTTATTAGATGTGAGGAAAGGCTGAATTCTTGGAACATACTGTTTTGTCTCTGGCTGGGAGGTTCAGGGTTCTTGGTGATTTCTATCGCCTTCATGAGTCACTGCTTAAATTTATGGCCTTTCTTGCTGCCATCCAGGCTCTGTCAGCCAGCGTAGTTCCAAAATAGCAACTGGGGTTGTGTCTTGTTTTGTTTTGTTTTTAATGCTGAGCCACCGTGACTTTAAATCGGCATCTTGATGATGTTGGCCTGTTGGCTGCCAGTCGACCCCTACCTTTTCTCCCTTCCGAATCGCCAACAGTCACATGTAGAATGTGATGTCAGGGTCCATGATATATTTACGCATGCTGGAGGCCTTCTTTGGGGCTCAGACTGTGAGGGTGTGTTGTAGTGATGTTCACAAAGGAAGGTGAGAGATTGTTTGAGCAAGTGGAAGATGAGCACTGATCTTTTCCCTCAAGAAGTGTATTAATTCCTTTTATTCATTGCTGGGACAAAATAGCATGGCCAAAGCGAGCCAATGAAGGCAGGATTTATCTCAGTTCACCATTTGGAGGAAAAATGATGACAGCAGGAGCAGCTGGTCATGTTGTATCCCCAGTCAGGGAGTAAAGGAAAAGAAACCTGGTACCCAGGTCACATTCTCCTGTTTTATTACGTCTGCGACCCTAGCTCACAGGAATGGTACCTCCTGGGTGTAGGTTGAGTCAGACCACCTCAATTAACCCAATCGAGAACTTCCTCACAGACATGGCCAGAGGTTTTTATGTGATTTTTAGATCCTGTCAAATTGGCAATTGCTTGTCACAGAGAGGGACTGTACATCTAGAGGGAGCAGAGTCCGAAAGTGCCAGGGCTGGCATGTGGCCTTGGAGGTGCCTTTTGGCCCCCAAAGCCTGCTGTTCTCCCTACGATGGTTTCCCCATAGCATGGTGTTAAGATGGGTGAAGGTTCCATCCATGATGTAGAGCTCTCCTTATGGATTGGAGGATGGATGCCCTGGCCTTGGCATTCATGGACTCTGAGGAAGGTACATGTTCAGAATGACAAGCCATCCCTCAAGCACCACCAAGGTGACTCTGGAAGGATGCTTTAGGACAATATAATTTTGAAAAGACTTCAGGTGATTAGGGCAGTCCTGTAATTCAGCTCCCTGTAGAAACTCTTCTCATCCTTATGACATATTTTTTCTTTTTTTTTTTTCATGCCCCCAAACTAAATGGAGCATGAATGAATGTCTCATGTAAAATAAAGCTTATGTCGCCATAAAATTAATTTCTTTACTTTCCAAACTCAACATCAAGTAAAAATCACAGTGTTCTGGTTGGCGGCACATGACAATTTGTAATAGTCTTCCTAATGCTTATTTTATTCATCTTCTTTTCTCCAAATAGGAAAAAAAAATCACATTGTTAAATCCTTGGCAAGAAAGGAAATAGCGCTTAAGACTGTTAGGCAAGGAAGTCTGGCTGAGGAAGCTTCCTGCCATTCGTTTCTTCCATGGCTGCTGGTCCCAGAGTTGACCAGCATTCATGCTGACTACAAGGAGAGCATCGTAATATACTTGGTACAGGAGCAATTGTCTCACAAGAACTTTTATGGTTTATTTTAACATTATTGATGCCTCCAGAGATAAATACCCCTTACAAGGCAGACTTAGTCTCTTGTGACTCCTATCTTGCTTGTTCTTATATGTTGTGGTACAAATGATAGAAGTTTTTTGAAGTGTGTGTGTGTGTGTGTGTGTGTGTTAGTGTGTTGTGTCTACTTGCGTGTATGAGTTTAAGAACATACATGTGCATCCATGTAAAGATTGGAAGCTGACATGGACTTTCTTCCTTGATTGCTCTTAACCTTAAATATTCAGGCAGGGNCTCTCACTTGATCCCAAAGCTCACCAAATTGGCTGTCTAGTCGGCCAGTTCTACTTAAGGACTCTCCTGTCTCCACCTCTTTCTGAGGGCTGGAACTGTAGGTGGCTGCTGTGCCTGCCCAGCATTTATGTGGGTGCTGGGGATCTGANCGTCAGTCCTTAGGGGTTGCAGAACAAGCACTTGACTTGCTGAAGCCATCTTCAAGGAGCATTGTCCTTTCAACAGCGTCTTGCTTTGTAGCCTGGGCTGACCTCNACGTAAACTCANGATANTCCTCTTGCCTTAGTTTCTCAACTCCTGGGATTACAGNTACAAGCCACAATGCCCAACAAGAATTTTTTTAAATATGTAAATNATCATAAAAATATTGCCATGTTTTTTTATTTCTCCTTCAGGAGTTGGTAAAGTACTGAAGAAGATCAACAAGGCCATTGTCTCCAAGAAGAATAAGGACATTGTGACCGTGGCCAATGCTGTGTTTGTCAAGAATGGCTTTAAAATGGAAGTGCCCTTCGCAGCCAGGAACAAAGAGGTGTTTCAGTGCGAAGTGCAGAATGTGAACTTCCAGGACCCAGTCTCTGCCTGTGATTCCATCAATTTTTGGGTTAAAAACGAAACCAGGGGTGAGTGGCCTTCCTGCTTCATGTAGATTCACATTCTGTGAATGAAAGAGTAGAGACTCAGAGATGTGGGCTGTAGTCTCCAAGACCTTGCTCCANCAAGAGCCACGTGGGCTTAGGCAGGCTCTGATCAACCTCTTCACTCTCCGTGGGCCAGGTCTCAGTGTGCCTGCCTTCCCCNATTCAGGCTGCCACTGCTCACTATCTAGGGTTTTCCTTCTGCAGAGTGGGCAGCAGAAAAGAACACAGCCCTCCCCTCTTTCCTTTGCCTGCCATACCCTGCCTGCAGAGCCCTTACCCCTGGGTTTGGTGGGCTTCCTTGTTGGTCTTGCCTGTTTTTGCACCTACTGTTTCCTTGGCCTGGAATAGCCTTCTTAAGCTTTGGCTTTGTGTCTCCTGTGACCCCCCAGCCTCATGTGCCATTGCCAAGCTGTAGGTGCCCTCCACTGGCTTTGTTTGGCTTGTGATTACACTGCTTTGAACCCCTCCATTATGGCATTTTCAACATCGCATAATGACTGCTTGTTTAGATGTCTCTTCCCATTAAACGGAGGAGTTTTCCAGTGTTGGTCTTTCAANCCTGCTGACTTGTTAGCCGGAAGTCTCAGAGCCATTCAGGAGGAGTTTAGGGCCTCCCACAACAAAGCGAAGCTCTTCTGGTTTCATTTCTGTTGCTGTGACAAAATAACCTGACAAAAAGCCNTTTGGNGAAGAAAGGGTTTGTTTTAGCTTGCAGTTCCAGATTACAGCCCATCATTGCAGGGAAGTCTGGCCAGAGTTTAAAGCAAGTAGTCACATCACATCTACACTCACGAGCAGAGAGAAATAAAGCACACNCATGCTCAGTACTCAGCTAGCTTTCTCTATTTCCGCACAGTCCAGGGCCACAAAACCAGGACANGGTACTGTTCATTTTCATGTTGGGTCTTCTGGCAACAGTTAAAGCTGTCAAGATGGTCCTTTGTTGATTCATTTTTCCCAGGTGATTCTAGGGTTAACAGTTTAACACTCACAGTTTAATACTCACAGGTGCTAAGAGTGGAAATTGGACTTAGAGTCATAAAAGAAGCAGGGACGCAATAGGGTAAACCCTGCCTTTGGAGACAAGCTTCTCAGAACCTAGGTCCTGGTTCTGAGGACCCAGAGATGTGTTTAGAGTACAGTTCCCTGGCCCCTGAGTTGCTAGGAAAGAATTTCTGAAGGAGGAGCAAGGTACCTCCATCACCCATTAAGGCTCCATCACCCATCAGCCTACTTACACATGTGAAAACGTGATCGTCTCAGAGGAGCTAATGAAGAGGGGGAAGGAAAGTGTTCAGGTAGTGGAGGAGAACCAGTAACTTTCTCAATTGCTCTGCAATCTGGAGTCCACTCCTGAAACTAAGCTGCTATGGGAAGAATAATAGTGTGTATGTCCAGGGCTGGTTTTGGGATGCTGGATCCTGTATGTCTGATGGTAGCAGATTGCAANAGATACATGCAGAAATGGCTCTTGGTCCTGATGCTGGCTATATGATGTCATGTCATTATACCCTATAGCCTTCTTAACCTATAAAGAGGTAATGTTGCATTGTGTGTGTGTGTACCATCTGATGGAGTCCCTAACCACCTGTGCAGGGAACCTCAAGCAGGGTTTTTCAGTTCTGTCAGACCCGTTCCTCTGTTAGTTTGTTCATTTGTTTATTGACAGTGCTCCTGATAGAACATAGGGCCTTACACCACGCTAAACAAACCCTCAACCAATTAGCTACATCCTTAGCCTTCAACTCCCTTCTAGCTTGAAATNCATAGATAATATATATATTATTAGATATATAATATATTTAGATTATATATAATCATATATATAATCATAGAATAATATGTCATAGGTANTATTATATATATATTCCCATTGCATACATAAACAGATTTTTTTATTAAAAAAATTAAACAATAATATAAGGGAAAACAAAAGGAATTTATANTTGTGGTTAAATAGCTATACCTTTGGGTTCAAGTGCATGTGAATACATGATACATTTGCTTTTATTTTGAAATTTTTGCCAAACTCTCAGGATTAGTGTGAACTGGCAATAGTAGACTAAGTCAGGTGTGTTTTACCATGACACAAGGAACCACAGGCTGTCACCATTGCTGATGCAATTTAAAGGGAAAAAAAAAGGCAAACCAGCAAGAGACTTTTTATGTATCTCACAGTTATAATAACCCCAAACGGGCTGTTTCCTGGGGTTTTCTGCTACAATAACAAACAGACCTATCCTTCACTTCTTGTCATTAGCAANTATCATGACATAATTGAAAATCAGTGAACCACACGGGGCTTAGTGAAGAGAGTGACTCCCAGCTCTTGGTTACTGCTGTCATCATTAACTGATGCAATTTTTTAAAATAGTNGTGCAAAATTCTTGGTAAATTTCCAAATGTGTCTCAAAGCTAACAAAGTGGAAATATTTCAAAGTAGGAGCTGAAAAGANGGCTCCGTGCTTAAGAGTACTTGCTGCTCTTTACAGAGGACCAGAGTTCAGTTCCCAGCACCCGTGTTGGATGGCTTAAACTGCCTCTGCTTCAGGCTTAAACTGCTTCAGGTCGAGGGGAATCCAATGACCACAGGCAACCATGGATACCTACACTCGTGTGCACAACCCATACAGAGACATACACATATAAAGGTAGTTAAAAATAGTAAAAATAAATCTTTTATTATTTTTTTAAGAGAGACATTCTCCATTGTGTGGGACTCTTTTGAGCACTACAGATCATGTGGCATGCCTGGCCACTGGCAGCTCTACCAAAACACACCCCCAGATCTCCAGACAGAGCATCCTCTGTCCACAGACTGCTGAGCTCATCTAAGGAGACACGCTTCTTGCAGAGAGAGAGCTAGCACCAGGGTGCTTTGCTCACCTTGTGACAGGTCTGACTTGGAGGCCTCTGCAGCCTCAGCTTCTCCCTGCCACGAAGGCTTCTCTCACCCTCCCATCACATTACCTCACCCTCACCCCATCCATGTATGCGACAGCCTGGAATGTTTCCCAGCCTGTTGCTAGCTATGTAGCTCCTGCTCACTTTCGTGCCACCACATGTGTGACACGGAACCTGCAGGCTCCCTTCTTTCTCAGTCTGAAGTTCCGTTCTGCCACTTGTACAAATCAGCTGTGTAACTTTGGTAAAACGTCTTAACGCTCCCCTCCCCCCGCCCCAGCTCCTGATTTGCAAAATGCTGATATATTAGTGATAGCTGCCAGAAGGACAGTTCCATGAAGGCTTTTTGATGATGTGAGTGATAACATAGGAAGTGTCGAGCACGGGGCCTGGCCCTTCACAAAGTGTGAGCTATTTTCACAGCTGCTAGCTCAGTGGTTGTCAACCTTCCTAATGCTGAGATCCTTTAATACAGTTCCTCATGTTGTGGTGACCCCAACCATAACATTATCTTCATTGCTACTCCATAACTGTAATTTTGCTGTTATTATGAATCATAATATAAATACCTGTGTTTTCCAGTGGTCTTAGGCGACCCCTGTGAGAGTCATTAACCCTCCCCCCTCAAAGAAGTAGCATCCCACAGTTTGAGAACCCCCTGGAAGCCCTGCTCAACACACAGCCCTAAGTCATAATTTATCACTGCAAAATGGTCTGAGGTTTCTTCTGTTTATTGAGCATTGCAGTGATGCAATGCGTGGTGCAGTTAAGGGATCATTCAACTTGGCTAGAATATAAAATACCATCATGGTGGCTGGTGGCACTAACCTTCAGACTCTGGAAAGTGAGGGGGCGAGGTGGGGATGAGGGTCAAGGGGCATGGGTTATAAAAGAGAAGGATGGATTCAGTTGGTTAATGTTCTCTATAGGAGCAGAAACAACATCCACAGTACTGGGCATTAGCTTCAAGGAGTGCTGTTGGAGGAACTTGTTTGCGAGGCTGCCTTGTACTGAACTGAACGATTGATGGCTATTTATAGCCTGTAGTTTTCTTAGGTGGTGTTAATGCCCCCTTGTGGAAGTGAAAGTACTGAAGACACTGAATGTCGGGTAACAGNAACTTCCCCTGTGCTATTTATGAGGAGTTTCAGAGGTTTTCATAGAGTATTAGAACACTTCTTTCTTGAGATTCATGTTAAGAGACGTGAAGGTCTCTGCTTAAATTAGACATCTGGCCTCCAGGGAAGCTGTTGATTTTACTGTCACCATTTCAGGTATTATAGCTTGAATATCTATTATGTGTTCTATCTCTATGTATTAAAATCAAGTGAATTAAATTTTTATAGCTTTGGGTATAAGGAACCCCTATTTAATACACACGCACACTTACTTTTTTTTTTTAATGGCTTTTCGAGACAGGGTTTCTCTGTGTAGCTCTGGCTGTCCTGGAACTCGCTCTGTAGACCAGGCTGGCCTCAAACTCACAGAGATCCGCCAGCCTCTGCCTCCCAAGTCCTGGAATTAAAGGCGTTTGTTTTTCGTTTTCCTTGAAATTTGTAAATTTGGGCAAGAAAAATTAGTATAAAAAATGGGCTTTAGAAATCTAGTTGAGGAGCTGATGATATAGTTCATCTGGTAGAATGCTTGCTTAATTCAATTTCCAGTGCCACAGAAACTGGCTATGATGCCACACACAGAAATCCCACCACTTGGGAGGTGGAAGCAGAGGAATCAGAGTTCAGTTAGTCTCAGCTACATAGAGAGTTTAGGCTACATGAGACCAGAATGTCTGATTCAAGTCTTTAAAAAAAAAAAATTTTTTTTTTACTCTTGTCTGCAGCTAGCTGCCATTTGCCCTCAATGTGGCTTCCACTGCTGATGTTTTCCCTTGTTCTTGAACTTCACAGGCATGATTGACAACCTGCTTTCCCCAAATCTGATCGATGGTGCCCTTACCAGACTGGTCCTTGTCAATGCAGTGTATTTCAAGGGTTTGTGGAAATCCAGGTTTCAACCCGAGAGCACAAAGAAACGGACCTTCGTGGCCGGTGATGGGAAACCCTACCAAGTGCCCATGCTGGCCCAGCTCTCCGTGTTCCGGTCTGGTGAGTGCATGTTGGCTGAGGTCTGTTCTAGAATGTGATGGTAGCAGATTCAAGAGCACATCTTTGTTGGGGAAAAAAAAGGCTGGGGGAGGTGACTCACAGCTGGAATGCCAGTACTCCACAGAGGGGCGAGGTTTCTGGGAGGCAAGATTTCTTTCTTTTTTTTTCTTTTTTTTTTTAATTGGTTTTTTGAGACAAGGTTTCTCTGTGTAGCCCTGCCTGTCCTAGAACTCACTCTGTAGACCAGGCTGATCTCAAACTCACAGAAATCCTCCTGCCTCTGCCTCTCAAGTGCTGGGATTAAAGGTGTGTACCACCACCACCTTGCGAGGGAAGATTTTGTAAAGCACAAAAGTCTTTGTACCATGCAACAAAATTATGTATTAACATGTCACATGTGTAGGCTTCTGGGTTGAAAATGCAGGATGAAAAGATAATTAACAAAACCAATATAAATGGACATTAAACTTATGAATGAATCTATCAAGTCACCATTAGCAAACGTATATTACTAAATAAAAATGATATTTCTTTTTCACTTCTCATATTATCAAAAATTAGGAAGGCTAATAAAACCCACTTATGGCTACTGCATGGGGTGGGTAGACTCCTTGAGCATTACTAGTGGTGGGGACCTGTAGCCTAAAGGAATTTCTCTGTGTCCCAGCAGCCCCACTCCAGAGAACTTGCTGCCTGAAGATAATCACACACTGGAAAATAGAAACCTGGTACAAAGAAGCTCCATTCAGAGTCCTGGGTTCTTATCTTTGGATTTAACCTACCTCAGATGGAAAATATTTAAAAAGAAAAGTTAGCTGCATATCGAATATACCCAGATATGTTTTCTTGTCATTGTCCCTGAACAATATGATGAAGCAGCTATTCACGTTGCATTGAGTTTGATAACTAACGGACGATTTAACATATTCAGTGGGATTTATATAGGTGGAAGAGAAGACCACAGTTAATATGAGGGATTTCAGCATGCTGACTGATCCCTGTGACTCCTGAGACATGACTGTGCCCTGGAACACAGGTGGTAATTAGATTGAGAGCTACATAAATAGAAAGATTATGCAGTGTGTATCAGATTTCAGAAGGCAGAGTATGAAACAGCAGGTGCTGATGAACCATGCTTACATAAATACTTTCTGTACATTTGTCTATACGGATATGTCTTGGCGAATGTTCAGGAAAATGTTCACCGTGGTGGGATTTCACATAGATTTCCTCATTTGAAATTGAAATTTCCTGTGTATGGATGTGCACGTGTCAGTGTGGTGTAGGTGTGTGTAGATGTGCGTACCTGTGGATGCCAGAGGAGGACATTGGGGTAGGGAGTGTGGGTCCTGCTCTGTCACTCTCCACTTCATTCTTTTAAGACAGGAGCTCTCGCACTCGGGAGGCAGAGGCAGGCGGATCTCTGTGAGTTCGAGGCCAGCCTGGGCTACCGAGTGAGTTCCAGGAAAGGCGCCAAAGCTACACAGAGAAACTCTGTCTCGAAAAACAAAAAAAAAACAAAAACAAAAAGACAGGAGCTCTCACTGTGCCTGGAGCTAACAGCCAAAAAGCTCCAACCATCCTCCTGTTTCCCAGGTTTTACGTGGTTGCTGGGGATTAGAACTTAGGTCCTTATGCTTGCCTAGCAAGCTTTCTTCCTTTCTCTGCAGCNCCTGAGCTTTCTTTTTAAGGAGCGTGTATCATCAACCTTATAGATGAGGAAAACGTCCCCCATGCATGCCGTCATTTCCACAGCTCAGATAACCATGTCTGATTGTTTTTNACATTTCACTTCATCGAAGCAGTCTTGATCCCCCTTAAATCTCCATTCCCTGTCTATATGACAGGCTTCAAGTCCAGTCTCTCCTGGGCCCCCTGGGTGGCAAATAGTCCCCCCTTTTTTTTTCTTTTTTGTCTTCCCGTTTGAAAAAAGAATTTATTTATTTATTTTTATTCTCGATGTGTATGCCATAGAAGCCAGAAAAGGGCATCAGATACCCTGGAGCTGGAGTTATAGGCAGTTATGAGCCACCCAATGTGGGTGCATGCTGGGAACTATGAATTCTNGTCCTCTACAAGGACAGTACACACTCTGAACCACTGAGCCATCTCTCCAGCCCATACTTTCTTTTCATTCTCAGTCACCNTCACATCCAAACAGATGGCNGTGTTGCCGGCTGCCTGCTGGAGAAGTTAAGTCACAGCTCCTAAGTGTCACGGTCAGAACACTTCCCATCTTGTCAGTCACCAGTCAGGCTGCTAGGAACAAATTTTCCAAATTTACTAGTCAAGAAATGTTCATTGAGAAATATTATATANTTACACCAGCACAGGAAGTTCATCCCAAGTACCTGAACATAGTAAATAGCTCCTTTTGCCTCAAAGTCGTTTCTGTCACACTGACCTCCCCTCCTTGGGCTATGCTGTCTGAGGACACCCTTGGAATGCTGACAGCACCCCCAGTGCATATCCAGACAGAAATGTTTTATTTTAAATGGATCCTTATACAGTCTGCATTCTATTAAAAAACAAAACAGAAGATTAAAATGCAAGGATTCTTTAGATATTCCTCTGGGAGATTCAGACATACATTTTTTTTTCCCTCTGTGTAACAGCTCTGGCTGTCCTGGAACTCGCTCAGTAGACCAGACTGGCCTCAAACTCACAGAGATCCACTGCCTCTGCCTCCCCAAGTGCTGAGATTAAAGGCGTGCACCACCACCACCTGGCTGATACACAATTTTTTATAGGAGTGTAGCCTGCCCTTCTTTAGTATATAGTCTGTTCCCGCAGAGAAACACTTGAGGGCCTATTCTGAGTTCAGAGCTGATTTGTCCAAGAACATACATGTGTGCTTTACCTCGGGTATACACAAATGCCTCTTTTTGTGGTGCTGAGGATCNAACCCAGGGCCTTGGGCAGGCTAGACAAGCACTCTATTACTGAACTGCATCCTTGATATAAATGCATTTTTATCAATTGAGTTAGAGAGAGGAGAGGGGGTTGGGGAGTGGGAGAATGAAGAAGAGAATGAGTATCTGCCTTCCTTGATTCACTCTCTCTCTCCTTTCCTGCCTCCTTCCACCCTGTCTGCAACTGAGGCTGCCTTTTTGGGGCTCTCTTGCTCCCTGGCTTCCTATGGGAGTAGCCAGTGTAGACCTACCAGGTGACTGGTAGGGAGGAGAAAGGAGCTGGGGCATTAACTTCCCAGTCTCTCCCCACAATGACATCAAGGCTGCAGCCTTCTTCCCCACAAAAGTCTCAGGTCCTTCCCGAGGAGTATGATCAGGACCTCGTTCTCTCTAGGTCACCCTACTCCCTAAGGCTGGGAATGGTGACAACTGTCTGTAACCAACCCATAGCGGTTTCTCTGTGTTCTTCCTGCGCTTTATATATTCCCTTCATTAGGATCTGCTTAGATGACCCAGCCTGATGGCACATCTNTTTCCTGTCCACTGTGACTGCTGTACCGAGTGCAGGACAGAGCATCTAAGTGTTCTTACCTCTATCCCATTTCCTTACAAGTCAGNACAGTGAGCAGCAAGGGCTCATCCTTCCCTTCTTCCTGTCTGTGCCTGTCATTGGGTCTACCTGGAATCCCAGCTTGGGAGTCTGGCTTCCCTCTGGATTGTGTGGTGTGAGAGTGTCATACACTCCCTGGTTTCATACTTTGCTACCAAAGCAGCTTGTCAGGATAAGACAGGCTTATACGCATGGGCCTGTGAGGAGGGNCCAGCAGGCTGCAGTGGCTCCAAGCAGGCATTCATCTTCATGACTGCAGACCTCTTAGCCTGGTGGCCATTTGAGCCCATCTCTGCACCCTCTGCCAACACTACCAGCCAAGACTCAAAAGACTGATGTGCCCAAACCTGCATGACTCGCAGGGTCTCCTGTTGGGTGTTTCTTGGGCCTCAGCCAAGTCTTGGTCCCCTTGCTGAAATACTTCTATTCAGAGGATCTGTCTTCTTTACTTCTCTCCCAAGCTATCATCAGCATCTCTGAGGGGACCCACTTGGCAGCATCCAGGTGAAAGGGTGGAAAGTGGAAAGAGGGAGGAAANGCTTCTGACTTGTGTGCCTCCTAACAAATAAGCCTTCAAGGATAGACTTCTATTTAGGAAGAGCTTTGAAATGNTGTTTAGTGGAAGGGCATCCAGGCTCACAGAAAAACCAGCTGCCACATATATAAAGCAGAAAGAAAACGTGCTCCTAGAATCCCACTTCTTAGGATAAAACCCTTTTAAGCTCTAGGTATATAATTTTTGACCTATTCTATAAATATGTAGTGTGTCTTTGAAGCCTTTTGGCATGCATAGGATCACACTGCAATATTTATTCCATGATTTGTTTTATTCCTTAGCTATTATAATCATGGAACTTTTTTCCCATCAATTTGTTAGGATTTATAAGACTGTTTTTTAGCTGTACATTATTTCATAATATAAACTTACATAATATTTTCTGACTAGTCAGTTACTTTTTTCCTCTAATAAATAGCACAGCAGTGAATGTTCTTATGCATAAATTTGTAAAGGCTTTTATCACTATTCCTAGAGGAAATTCACTTAAGTAGGAATTGCTGATCAAAGTGGTTATAAATGTTCATCTTAATGCTTGAATTTATACTNTAGAGACCTTATCCTGGAAAAAAACACACACACAACAAATAACCAGACATCTCTGTATGTATATGTGTGCACATGCTCATATGTGTGCAGGTGTCCCTNGGTCTGAGGGTATGTATGGAAGCCAGAGGTCCCCATTTGGGTATGTTCCTCAATCACTCTCCACCTTATTTTTTGAGGCANGGCCTCTCACAGAACCTGGTGCTCACAGATTCAGCTAGGCTGGCTGGCCACTGAACCTCCAGGATTCACCTGTCTCTGCTTCTTCAGAACTAGAATTAGGAGTTTGCCACCGTATCTGTGTTTTTAGATGGATACCNGGAATTGAACTCATGCCCTCATGCTTGTGTGGCAGGCGGTTTACCAACTGAGATGCCCCCATCTCTGGTGTCCTTTCTTCTCTGTTTCCAGCTCATATNNATCCANCAATATTACTTCCCCTTNGGCTNTCTGCTAAGTTGTAGTTCCCAAGACTAGGTGTATTCTTGTTCTTGCCTGCCAGGTTCTCCCAACCCNGCACTTTTATTGACTCACCTCATTGCTTAGGCCCTGTTTCTTCCNCATCAGCTGTCCTTAGGNCTGCTTTGGATCCTGGNCTGTGATGTAGACAACTATACTNAAAGGATATCTTTGTTGTTTCCAAATACATTTCTCAGTTNCTATTCAAGTGGGGTCAGGAAATTCACTCTGACTGGTAGCCAAAGGTCATTACAGGGACAGCCATCTNTAATGCTTTCCTGATAGTTTTTAAAATATTCTCTTTGATTTTACAGACCATAAAGCATTTGTAGCATTTCAATGAGTTGTGTCCTTCCTNGTAGGACNTAACGTAGGAATCAGAGTGACCCAAGGGCCTTTCTAGAATAAAAGCTCTCACTCCNAACAGATCTTCTAAGGAAAGTCTCCAATCCTCACATTTTTCATATTTGACTCTTGACTAATTATATCTTTCATCTAAGAGAAAGGGCTTCCTTGTTTCNTTTCGGAGTGAGGGAACTGCTTCATGTGTTNTACACTGTAGAAATCNTCCTCACAGAAGAGCATATGATGTACTTTGCAGATGTTGAGTTCTACTTAGCTTAGGTTATGACACTTTAAAGGGAAGATCTATGGGACAGCCAGAGGCCCTGTGCCCTGACCCCAGCTCCCAAATACCCTTTCCTGTATGGTTTGTCCTAATGGGGAGGACACTGCCATTATGTGGTTCCCCATGGTAGGTCAGCTGTGTGTCTAAACAGTTGTCCCAGAAGTAAGGCAGCCAGACATCATCATGGCTGTGCTCTGTAATCCCTGCATCTGGCTTCGAGAGAAGTATCTTGTGCTTGAGGTCAGCCTGGAATCTATGGCATGGTCTTGTTTCAAAAATTGGTCNGGCACTGCTTCCATCAGTATGAAACTTTCTGCTATGTTTATATTGTGCTGCGTGTTGTATATGTACATTGTCTCGATGAATTTTACTGAAGTCATTGACTGAGTGAGCTGTGGAATCCAGGTTCTCTGACTCCAGCCTGTATTCTCAATTTCNCATTTGTCCTCGGTTAAAAGGTGATGGGTCAATACCATAATTGCCCGTGATGGGAGAGGGAGCAGAGGTGTCCATCCATCNCCCCNCTTCTCAACCTCACAAGTACAGCATGGGTATGGACAGATGCAGCCCGCCTGCTGGCATTGGTCAACCAGTCCTAGCATCAGATGCAGAGCTAGAAAAGGTCAAACATCCAGCAGATGTGCGACTACATAGAATGGCTAACGTGTGCTGGTTTTACTGGTCAGTAATGGTGTATCCAGTCAAGGTTGGGTTAACNTGTGAGCCTGCTTACCTCCTCACCTCCCACACCCCAGTTCACAGTCCTCATCATTCATAGCTTCAATCCTCCTTAGCTGGATTATACACACTTCTGTAGCAATTAGTCTCTCCAGGTCTTTGTTTTCTGTCCTGGAGCAATAATTTACTAACTACTTCCCGCATTTCACAGTTTCTAAAAATTAGTTCCACCAGTGCTGGAGACTTGATGTTTTCTTCAAAGATTAAAGGACTCATTAGGAGGTTTTTTTTTTTCCTCACTCGCTCATTGATTTTTCAGTTTCTACTGAGACCATTTTATCACTCAGGCTAAAAGTAAAGGTGAAATACTGACTTTGATTCTTGGGTAGTCTCAACCCAGAACCCAGGCTGGTTTGTGCTCACAGCAATTCCAAGCTAAGTCAGGCCGTACTGGATTCCTAGGCTGTCCTACAGCCTNGTGCAACCTATGGTTGGGGAGAACAAGAGATTCCACCAATCCCTGGAGAATTCTGTTATCCTATGGTGTCAACTTTTCTAGCACCCTGAGCTGTTTATATGTTATGGCTAAGAGTGCTTGTGACAGAGCAAAGCTTGCTCTCTCTCTTGCTGTCCTCTCTTTGACCTTCTATCCTCCTTCTCTGGAGGTGTGGCCTGTCCGAAGTTCCTCACCTCAAAAGCTATGATTGGCCAAGGTCATCTACCAAGAAGGGTCCAGTGAAAATCACNGGAGCTCACTTCCTCTTTTCTCTTTTTTTGTGTTGTACTTCATTGGAGGGGATGGAGGGGGACCCCATGGGCACCCTGCATACTACTGCATATATTATCTTTTCTCATTTTATCACCCCAGCAACCTTGTGAGGCCCATACTTTAATATCTTGATATTTCCATCTGTATAAAGGAGTGGCACAGGGAAGCCATGTCACCTCATCAGGCTCAGAGTTCATCTTTAAGGGTTTAATGTTCAATAAAGATTTTAGAAATTCCCCCATCAATCTAGAAGTGCCAGCTGGGTCCTTTTGACTGCTCAGTTGTATGATGCAGTTGCTGTCATAGTCTCTGTTGCTGTATTAGTTACTTTGCTTGTTGCTGTGAGAAAATCCCTGACCGAGGCAGCTAAAGGAAGGTAGGGTTTCTTTCAGCTCACAGTTTGAGGGTCTCGTCCATTATGGTGGGAAGTTAAAGGTGGCAGTGGTATAAGGCAGCTGGTCATCCTGCATCTGCACTTGGGAAGCAGAGATGAAATCTGGTGCTCAGCTAGCTTGCTCCTTTTTGACTTTGAAACAGGTAACTATGAAAAATTATAGGTATGCTAACTGGCTTCACTATAGCAATGTTTTTGCTGTGTCTTGCCTATACCGTCATATTGTACACCTTAAACACAATGCAGGGTGTTTTCTAAAACAAAGTAAAATATTAAAACAAAACAAAACAAACAAAAACTCAAAAGTAGCTTTAATTTATCCTTTTACCCATATAAAGGTCAACCTCTTAGAAAGCACTGTGTGCTGAGTACCTAATGATCTACTTACATTCTATTCAGTGGAATTACAGTGAGTTTAGCAATGCCCAGAGGCATTCTGTCTAGACTGAAGACAGAGAATTCTGCACCAGGGAAGAAAGGAGTCATTGTCCTTATCTTTGTCCTTCTGAAGGGGAGCTGTTTGGAGCAAAGGGAGCTTTGTGGACTGAATTGCTGTCTGTCCCCTGTGGCTTCCCTGGTGACTGCCAGCCACTTGTGCCTCATCGAGAAGTCATCAGTCATACAGTAATTCTACCTCTGATTTCTTTAGGGTCTACCAGCACCCCGAATGGCTTATGGTACAACTTCATTGAGTTGCCCTACCATGGTGAAAGCATCAGTATGCTGATCGCCCTGCCAACTGAGAGTTCCACCCCACTCTCTGCCATCATCCCTCACATCAGTACCAAGACCATNGATAGCTGGATGAACACCATGGTACCCAAGAGGATGCAGCTGGTCCTGCCCAAGTAAGTGTCCCTTCCCTTGAAAGAAAGGATGCACTGCTCAATGGATAACTGTCATATTGCGTAGTAGAAACGGGGAGCCAAGATTGTTTATAGAAAATGTGTTTTGGGGGAAGGCAGGCTATGTTTTCTGGAAGCTTTCTCTGAGACCCTGCAGTGCCTGTTTGTGGTGGGATAATGATGATACTCAAGGAAAGCAGACAGCCTTGGCCTTAGAACCAATCCCATGAGTGCAAATTCAGGAATCTGTGACAATTTCTAACATAACTCTTTCCATTCAGAGAATTGAAAAGCACACACATATCTTCATTTAGTACGGGTGAGAACACAGTAGTCTAAGGAGCTTGGTGAGATAGGGAACACCACTGGTCGTTCAGACATCAGCTAGAAGCTATTAAAGCCCAAGGCCTGTGAGNCTGTGATCAGCTAAGTTCTTTGCATCGGTATTTAAGGCAGCTTTTCTTTTATACCCTCAAAGTAAATTATAAATGGAATTTCTGATGTTATGACTCAAGGCTAGGGCAAAAGCAGCCCCAGTTCTTGCTGCAGCCTAATTCCTAACAATTCAAAGGACACTTTTTCCAACGTGCAGAGGGAGTGATGGAATTTG
>LZPO01044623.1:60570-75237 GCA_001675575.1 Neotoma lepida
AAAAAAAACCTTTTGCTGTCTTCATCCAGACCCGTGTCCCATCAGGCCCATGCTGACTGGAGTTGGTGTCCTCCTGGACAGTGCCACCCACTGGAATTATTTGTTGCTTGGGCTCTGGTGAGAAAGAAATGAGGACCCTCACTGGAGGGTCCCCAAGACACACCTGCAGTTCTGTGCCTGGCCCTACCCAGCAGTTCCCTTATACTACTGTGTTGGTGGATGAGTGGTTGGGGCTAGGAAAGCCAGCACTTCCNTGCACCTAACTAACCATGTGACTAGGGACAGATTTCTTAACCTGTGAGACTCAGTTTCCCCATCTGAAATCCTTTCTGAGAGGGACAGTCTATGATTGGACAATANGATTGTCTTTCTTCTTCTGGAAAAAAAAAATGGCATCTTTACAAATCCCTGTCCTTTTCATTCTTAAAATTAATAGTGACCTGAGTTGAAATGAAAAGAGACGCTAAAACATTTGGGGTCTGGGAATCCCTCTCAGAAGTAACAGTTATAAATCATTTAGCAGAAATTGAAATCCAGCACAAGTGACAGCCACTTCCAGCCCTCAATCTGTAGGACGGTCAGAGGTTACTTCGGACCCTTTTTTTAAAACTGGAAGTTACCATGGCTTTGAGGTTACTCCTGACGCTGCAGATGGCGTGCTCAATCGAGCAAGTGCTGATCTTGTGTTTTCNGGGAACAGGGTCAGAAAGCCTTCATGTCTCTCATATCTTGCAAAAAGCAAAAATTGAAGTCAGTGAAGACGGAACCAAAGCTTCAGCAGCAACAAGTAAGTGCTGGGTCACATGGTAAGGCCACTTNGAGTGGGAAAGTAGACACATGCCAGTTCACTCATCAGCTTTGCAAACTCTNAGGGAGCCTTGNTGCCAGCTGAGCACTGGGGAGCTAGNAAGGGGAGACTGACCCTTGGGAGATAGCAGTGGGGATAGGTAGATGATGAAGTGTTTCATGATGATGATGATGATGGTGATGATGATGATGATGACAATGTTGATGTCAGGGGCATAGCTCAGTGGTNCAGTACTTGCCCAAGATACTTGATGCCTTGGATTTGAACACTAACACTGANAAAAGAAAAATNATGTTAGTGTAGGAATTTCATCTAGGAAGGGAGTCGACATTCCCCTGGAAAGAGGCAGACAGCATGTTTTTCATCCTTGTGAGCCTCCCTGTCTCCAGCATAACTCCTCAAGTCTACAAATAATAGCAAGAAGGCAGCCAGAAGTCTGCAAGTGAGTGGGTATGGCTCACTTAGTCTTCCAACAAAGCTTTATTTATCAAACCAGGGGTTGGCGCTGTAGACTTAGCCTGAGCACAGTTGCATATTGGTCCTTGCTCTCACACAGGTGATGTAAAGCACATATGTGCTGTAAAGAATCGGCATCATTTACAGGACAAGATAGCTGTGCATCCTTCCTTGATTATTAGAACATCTGCATGTGTCCCCTTGGCAGCTTATAAGGAAAGCAAACATACATTTGTCCCCTATCAGCACCGTCACTGCCATCAGTCACCCATATGCGATTGGTGAATGAGGAGATTGAGTTACAATCTGTAAACTCACAGAATAACTTCACTGCACATCCCGCTGGATGGTTGACTATTCCAGTCATGAAACAAAGTTGTCATTTATCCTATAGCATCAGCACCTTATTACCTCTCAAACAAATACTAAATTTTTTTCTGTTACTTTAAAATAGCACTCAACATAAAGACTTAGAACATGAGGTTTGCTATTTTTAAAATACCCTTTGTTTTTTCTAGATGATTGCTACATCTTAAATTTGACCAAAGTGATTTGTCAGTCTTGCCAACTAATATTCCAGTCAGGACCAACTCCATGATTTGTAAACTAAACCCTTGTGGATGGAAATAGAGACTCGTTGCTCTAAATTGCACTAGGAATTTCAAGACCTACAAGTACTACAGCAGAGTGTACTAAACCCAGTCCAGGGCTCCAGTCACCATCCTGTCACTGCTGAATTAGTCAGCACAGGTTCCCGTAACAGTGCCAGAGACTTGGAGAACTTAACAGATATTTATTTTCCCACAGTGCTTGAGACCAGAAATCCAGGGTCAGAGTNACAGCAGGCTTGGCTTCTCTTGAGGTCTTTCTCCTTGGCTTGTGTGGTCATGGGGTCTTGTCACATCCGTGGTGTCCCTCNCCATCTTAATAAGGACATCAGTCCTATTGAGTCAGAGCCTCACCTCTAGGTCCTTCTGTGTCCCTTATAGCCTCCGTGAAGGGCCTGTCTCCAAGTGTAATCAGGGAGACACAATTCAGTCTGTCTATTTGGAATTCTGGGTGAAGCAGTTTGCCCAGCATAATTTTTNAGTATTCACTTTCTAAGAGCAAGCCTAAGTCATTCATGTCTTTCAGAAGTTTGAGGAAAGTACTGAGCCATTGTACCAGACAGTGGTAGTTATACCAGCCTTCTTCTTTCTGCTAGCCTTCACAGTCTTGTTAAATGAGGCCAGCTATTGGTCAGCAGAGTAGACTGATATCTGTACGTCCAAAGAAGCTTTCGTTCAGGCTAGAGTGTAGTTCATTGACAGATGACTTGCTCAGCAGTCACACTGTCCTGGCTTTATCTCCAATATTACAAGAATAACCAAAAAAGTTCTTTCTAAAGCAGGTCTCTGCACTAATGAGTTGAGCAGTAATATAACATANCAGGTGCACATGAGCAGTCTGTTTTGCCATTACAAAGGGCACCGAAATGATGTACCTAAGGAGAAGGCACGGAACCAGCAGTTAAGTGTTCTGAGCTAGCCTTTGATCTGCAGAAAGAATGTGGGTAGGTTAAAGAGGTCCAGAGACTTTATCAGCATGGCAGATGGTATGAGTAAAAATAGCTTATAATAACAGTAAATATGCATTGGATGCTCACTTGGTGGCGGTCTCTGTCCTGAGAGCTATAGTGTGTCTTATGTCATTCAATCCTCATAAGCCTATGAAGACTAAGTACATTTATTGTGAAGATGGGGCTTTTACAGAATAAAGGAGACAGTAACTGTGAAAAGCCCAGCCCAGTGTTCAATAAATGGTGACCGTTGAGATCATTATANCATGCCAGCTTAAGAGACAAAGCAAACATATCCTCAGACACCAGCATTTGGGAGTGCAGTCACTGGTCTGCTGCTNATTGGCTAATANACCTTCTTNTTCCCATAGCTGCAATCCTAATTGCAAGGTCATCGCCTCCCTGGTTTATAGTAGACAGGCCTTTCCTGTTTTTCATCCGACATAATCCCACAGGTGAGTGGTTCTTCGGTTTCATCCCTGGCTCTCCGTCCTCAGACAGGTGCTCTCCAGCTNCAGTTGTCCCCCTGCGTGTGGCCCTTAGTCTGTTTCTTCATGTCAACTGTAGGAGACACTATGGATACTATAACCACCCTCTTTAAAGAGNAAGNAAAATCAAGTCTGTGTTACAAAGTTTGATGGGGTCTTTTAAATATTGCCCAGATTATAGGTTTGGAGGAAAAAGTGGTGGTTTTTGACATATAAGAAGGTTCAGCAACCCTTCATAGTTTTAAAAATACCTTACATTTTTGCAACACACTCTGTCTTCAACTTTTGTGAGGCCGCTCAGATATAATGCCTTGGGAATTGTCCGTGCAATAGATCTTAGCTCCACAGTTCATTTCTTAAACTGGGCTCTGATCTTTAGCTTCTCTGTATGTGTGTGGCAGGTGTAGGTGTGTGTGTGTGTGTGTGTGTGTGTGTTGTGTGTGTGTGTATTTATGTGTGGGTATGTGGTGTGTGTGTGTGGTGTGTATATGTGCAGTGTGTGGGGGCAGCTGTATGGACATGTGCACATATATGTATGTGTGAAGGCCAGAGACCAAAGTTGGCTATCATTCCTTAGGTGCCATCTGTCCTGGTTTGTTGTTGTTGTTGTTGTTTAGATAGGGACCTGGAACTTGAAGATTAGGCTAGGTTGGCCAGCCAGCCCCAGGAACCCTCTCTGTCTCTGTTAGATTATAAGCTATAAGTACGCACCACCATATTTGGCTTTTCCTGTGGATGCTGGGCATTAAACTAGGGTCCTCATGTTTACGTGGCAAATCCTTTACCTACTTGGCCATCTTACCAGTTCACTAAGTTCATCTTTTAAAAAGAAATGGTCAAAATACATTGTATGAAAACTTTTCTTAATTAAAAGCTGTTTTAAAAAAAGATAAGTAACGGGGAAAAAAAGATGGTAGGGATGGAGAGATGGCTCAGCAGTTAAAAGTGCTTTCTGCTCTTGCAGCGGATCTGAGTTCTGTTCCCAGCACCCATGTCAGGCAGCTTACAACTGCCCATCACTTCAGTTCCAGGTGATCTGATGCCCTCTGGCCTCTGTAGGCACCTGCATACATTCAGTGNGCACAATATCATGCAGACACACACAAACAAATAAACGAAAATAATAGATTTTTTTAACTAAANTAAGAATAGTAACAGTGCCATTCTTTTTATGTAATTATGAGGTATAAAACTTCCTTTATGGAAAGGTTGGCTTCACATCCATACATTGTGGGTGCTAATAGGTTTTATCATTTGCTATTACGTTAATCAGAAGTTGTAATTCCTTATTCTTTTATCTTTGGTTTTGTATGTTGTGTGTCAGAGCTCATTAGTCCAGCCCTGGAGCTTCTCACCACTTGTGGCCACTTAACCTAAACTTTCATTAAAATGATAATTAAAATTTCAACTTCTTCGTACACTATCCTCAATGCAGCACCACATTTGAGTAGTGGGTACCATATCACACAGTGAAAGTGGAGACAATTTCTGCCCTTGGCAAAAGTTCTATGGAATGGCACAGATGAGCAAGAGNTTTCCCTCCCCAGCATGCGGCACCTTCCATTTTGCACTGTGAATTCATTTTAAGGAGTCCAACATTATCTCTCTTTAACCCTCTAGGTGCTGTTTTGTTCCTGGGACAGATAAACAAGCCCTGAAGACTAGACAGAAGAGACCCATGCGAAGCAGCGACGACTCGGTTCTGAAGAAAGACTCCCCTTCTCCCCACATCTTTCATAGTTTCTGTTAAATATTTTTGTACACTGCTTTCTTTCTTTATGAAACTGGCTCATAGCAATAGTTCAGTGACGCAAGTGTTTCTGGTCAGGGCTGTGCCAGCAGAAAGGGCAGGATGGCTGGGATGCTNTAGTCAAGAATGAACAGGAGGGCTTCAAGATGTCTGAAAGATTNCTTTAAACTACTGATCAGTTACCTAGGTTAACAACTCCCTTGAGTATTTGCTGTCTATCCAGTTCAGGATTTTTGTTTTGTTTTTGTTTATATGTGTGACTTTCCAGGAGAAGTTGAATCAGTGTAACAGGAGGAAAAAAAGACATTTTATCNTTTTTATGGAAAAAAATATCATTTGCCTTTTTAATTCTTTTTCNCTTACTTCCACCCAAAGGCTTGGAGGTGGTAAGGGGTGGAACTAGCGAAATCTGTAGCCTCTTTGTGTGTTGTTTTGTTGTTGTTGCTATTGTTGTTTTATATAATGCATGTATTCACTAAAATAAAGTTTGAAAACTAATGTCTCGCTAGACACAATTTGCTGTCAAGCCACGTGCCTGTCACTACTGGTCTGTACTCTTTGGATTGGCGTTTTTTTGTATTTTGTATAAAGTAAAAAAATAAAGTGTTACGAGTAGTAAAAAAATTAAAGGAAGCCATTTCTCTGTTTGAAAAATGACATCAAAAGAAACAGCCTTAACTTGACCTCTTATGGTAAGTCTTTGGGCCTTGGCAGCTTGTAGGACCTTCAAAGCTCCTGGACTGTGTCTGTCCTTTTTCTTGCAACCTGACAAGCAATTGCTGTTCCTTGCCTCAGTGCGTCTCAGTTTATAGAGCTCTTCCAGCAGTGACTGTGATGGTAATCCCAGCTTTAGCCTCGGCTGCAGTTCATTTGAGCAGTAGCTAAGGATTCTCCACAGACAAGTACACTCCATAAAGTATAGCAAAAAATATCTGGGGATTTCTGTATTTTGAAAATCCAAGCAGCAGTGAATGTTTTGGTTTCGGTGACTGGCTAGAGGGATTGCTGTTTGAATTGACAATTTTTGTTTCATTTAGGGGGTATAGTTTTTCATGTTGAATTTAAACATTATAATTATGTTACCATTTACTGGGGCATTTTAAAATGAGTTTCTGGAAGAACTGTATAGCCTGTCACCATAATAGTTGAAAACTTTGAAGCAGCAAGATAAGTCAGCAGGTAAAGGAACTTGCTGCCAAGCCTGATGGACCTGAGTTCAATCCCCAGGACCCATGTGATGGAAGAACTGACTCCCATAGGTTGTTCTGACCTCCACATGCACAGTGTAGCTTGCACACACACACACACCCAAATAACAAGTGTAATTTTAAAAATATAAGACCATTGAAAACACTTCTTATCAAAACTTAAGAATTTATTACTTTTTTAAGCCCAGAAACTCCACAATTTATGCTACATGAAAATGTCAGTCATATTCAGCACTATTTGACCTTCTTGTTAGATACAATAATTGTTACTTGTAAAGTGAACTAAACTATGCTGTTTGCAACTGNTTAATTATGTGTATTTGAAGCCACAGAAGAAAAGGAAGTAAATACCAAAAACTTATTTTGAACAGTTCCCTCAAGCTACATACGTTCTAGCAAACATGCCCCTTGTTATTAATGCCTATTAGATCCAGTCTTACTGGGTTTTATTCTGCCGTGAGTCAGTAATATATTATGAATTACTTAAAACAATAGTGCTGGGGCTGGAGAGATGGCNCAGAGATTAAGAGTACCAGCTGCTCTTCCAGAGGTCCTGAGTTCAATTCCCAGCAATCACATGGTGGCTCACAACCATCTGTAATGAGATCTGGCGCCCTCTTCTGGCTTGCAGGCATACATGCAGGCAGAACACTGTATACCTAATAAATAAATCTAAAAAAAATGGGCAATAAATAAATAAACAAACAAACAAACAAATAAAATGGGCAAAACAATAGTGGCAGTGGTAAAACAATAGTGCCAGTGGCAATGAAATGAGAATTATATACTGCCTTCATCTTGTTATTTACTCAAGTCCTGTATCGTATTGGAGTTTTCTGGGGAAGGACTAGTAAATGCAGATAGAGACACATGAGAGGGAGTTTGTTACAGGAATTTTCTCTTATGGTTATGAAGGCCAGGACTCTTGCAGGACACCATCTGTAAGCTGGAGAACCAAAGAAGATGGCCACACAGCTCAATCTGAGGCCTGAGCATTGAAGAAACACCATGCTAGAACTCTGTCAGAGGCTAAGGGCTTGAGAACCTGGGGCGAGAATGTCCAGTCAGGAGATAGGTTCCCACNCCCAGAAGAGAGGAAATNTTGCCTTTCCTGTACTGTTCTGGCTTACTCTCCATGGATGGGATGATGCCTTCCCACCCTGAGTGAAAGTGGGTCTTCCTTTGTCCACTGGTCNAAGTGCCAGTCTTCCNGAAGCACCCTCAGAGACAAACCCAGAAGCAGTGCTTTACCANCTCCATGGGCAGCCATCTTTTNTTCCAGGCAGGTTGACACTTAAACCTCACAAGTGTCTACCAGGTATCAAATGCTGGGCAGACCTTTTCCCAAATCTTGGGATGGACAGACACAGTCTTGGCATAGCAGAGGACTTGCCTGTTTCAAGTACATGGTATACAGAAGCAGGACAAAATGGAGATGAGTCCAAGAGAGAAGATGTCCAAGTGTCTACTGAGTCCCTGGACTTCCAACTCTTACCTAGCAGTGCTCCTTCCTAAAAGGACCCGAGAGTTTGCTGGGTGCTGGAATGGTTCTAGTGTATAGTACGGAGATGGGCTGTTGTCCAAGAATATGTTGCTCACACTTCACTGGTTACATGAAATTTCCGAGTGTCTGGTAAAGTTTCAAAGGTCAGTGATGCACAGAACTTGGGAAGTCACGGCATCAAGGTACCAGTCTATCCTCTTNTCCCTTAGTTCTCCCAACTCTGCCATCTCTACTGTTCNTCTACTCAACACCCACACTCTGCTCCTGGCTGATTTTGGAATCAAATCTGTTTGCAGTCCCCTGGACCAGAGAGGAAATGTTCCTCTCATCTTTTTTAATGTATAACCTTTTACCTTGTGATATATTTAAGCCAATCAGTCTGCAGGCCTTGTCTTCAAAAATACCAATTTTCTGAAAGCTCTTTTCCTGGAGGGAAACTGGGATAAATGTAAGATATGGAGACTGCTAGGAAAATTACAGGCCTGTGAGAGACTACTTTTACTCTGTAGACACGGTTGAGCGAATGATTTACCATAGGTTAGATGCCACACTGTGTTCGAGCAGGAGGCAGGCTGCAATTTTCTTAAAGTAACAAAATGGTAGACCTGGGGAGAAATGGAGCCAACTGCCAGTGAAATCACTCTTCTGTCACTTAATGAGATGGGCACTTTTAGTTTTTCCTGAGACACTGGAAAATGAGAGCAGACACTGACCTAGATATGCTAGCTGCTCTGATGTCTTACTGGTCTATCAAGTATTTGTCCCATAAAGGAAATAATGACAGGTGACCCGGAAAAAATTCCCAATCACCCAGAACTTTACAAAAGGGTTCAAGGGAGTGTCCTTTATGCCTGTCTCTTTGTTTTTCTGAAAAATGAACTGGGTGACGCCTGAGCTTCACATGAAGGAGATCTGAAGAACTTCAGTGGCTCAGTGAGTCAGCAGAGCACCAAACATTCCCTTCAAGGACCCATTGGCAGTGACTTCTGGGAGAGATGAGATCTGGGTAAGCTGTGGGTGATAGCTGTGTCCTCAGTTCCCTGTGACTGTTGAAATAGTGTGTCCTCTGCCTACTGAGAATGCACTTGAAAATGCCACAGAGTGGATAGCCATTGTTGTTCTTTTTGAGCCAGGATCTCAAAAATGTAGCCTCGAACTCTATGTTCCTTCTGGCCTTATTGCCTCTACCTCACAAGTGCTGGGATTACAGCCGTGCACCACCATGCTCAGTTTATGCGGTACTGGGGCTTTGTGTGTACTAGGCAGGCACTCTACAAACAGTTGGGTCTACAGCCTATAACACGAATTGCTAAATGGTCTTTTTATAAAAAAAACCCAGAGCCTGATATTGGGGTGAATGCTGAAAGATCAGAGAGACAAAGGAACAAGCCACTTCTTACCTTTAGGACTCCTCAGCCTGGAAAGCTTTCCTCATGCCTTATNTATCTCTCTCTGCCCACCCATAGCATTTCCTGTCTCAACTTTCCTTGTGCTGGAATTAAAGGCATGTGACTCCCAAGTATTGGGATTAAAGGTGTGTGTCACCACTACCTGGCTCTGTTTCTCTCCTAGACTGAGTCAATCTCATGTAGTCCAGGGTGGCTTTGAACTCACAGAGATCCAGAGTGCTAGGATTAAAGGTGTGTGCCACCACTGACTGGCTTCTATGTTTAATCTAGTAGTGGCTTGTTCTGTTCTCTGATCTACAGGCAAGTGTATTAGGGGACACAATTATATCACCACAACAGCCCACAAAGCATTCTCTGGAGAGTCCCAAACTATTGTACTTTAAAAAAAAAAAATCTTTAAAATATTTTGATGTTATAGTTATATCATATCCTCCTTCCCTGTCCTCCTTCAAACCCTCCCACTTGCCACCCACTCTCCTTGTTCTCTTTCAGATTTATGGCCTCTTTTTCTTTAAGTGTCGTTGTTGTTGTTGTTGTTGTTGTTGTTGTTGTTGTTGTTGTTGTTGTGTGTGTGTGTGTGTGTGTGTATTCCTAAATATACAAATACAACCTGCTTGGTCTGTATAATGTTACTTGTATGCAGGTTTCAGGACTGACCGTTTGGCATTGGTAACCAGTTGGTGTGCTCTTCTCTGGGGAAGACTTGCTTCCCATTGTAAGCATTCCTTAGCTGCCTGGAGTTCTTTGTCTGGAGTTGAGCATTCCTCCTACATTAGCATATCTGTTGGTGTTTTCCTTGTTCGGGTCATGTTTAGGCAGCCATGTTGTTGAGTCTTCATGGATGTAGCCTCTCTGACATCTCTAGGAGACACAATATCATAGCAGACTTCTTGTTCCTTTGGCTCCTAACAATCTGCCCCATCTTCTACAATGATCTTCAAGCCTTGGGTGCAGGAATTATGTTTTAGACATATCAATGGTGACCAGGTTTCATAGCTCTGCATTTTGTTTGGTTGTGGTTTTCTGTAATGGGCTCCTTCTGCTGCAAAAAGAAGTTCCCTTGATGAGGCTTGAGGTCTACACTTCTCTGTGGGTGTTAAGATAATATTTAGAGTGCATTTGAGGATTATGATGGTTTAGTAAAGTGGCAGTTTTAGATTCTCCGAGATCCATGAATTCACTAACTCTAGGTCGTTGGCTAGGTTTCAGTACCAAGTGTAATTTGCCTCTTTTGAGTGGGTCTTAAGTCCAATTAGAGAGCTGTTGGTTAAGACCAAGGTATGCCTAGATGGGAACATTTCATTTAAACTATATATGCAGATGGGCATGGTGGCACAGGCCTTTAGGCCCAGCACTTGGGAGGCAGACACAGGCAGATCTCTGAGTTTGAGGCCAGTCTGGTCTACAGAGAGAGTTCCAGGACAGCCAGAGCTATACAGAGTAACCTTGTCTCAAAAATAAATGAATAATTAATATATATGTACATATGGGTATGTAGACTTCCATGTATTATATGTATTTTTAGGTAACTAACAATATGATTCCTCATAACTTTTCAGACATCTTATTTTACCCTCCTTCTGGATTCATCTCCACCACATCCCCAACTAACCCCCCCCACTTTTCCCATTTCCCCCTTTAGATCACATATACTACTATTCCCCCTCTATTGCTCTGCCTTGATCCCACAATGGTCTTGTTTTCCTTTCCTGGTTTCTGCAGTTAGTCCAGGTTATATATTCACATTTGAAGACTTGGAGCTAGGAATTTCAGATGAGAGAATATGCACGTTTGTCTTCCTAGGTCTGGATTTCCTTACTCAATATGGTTTTCTAGTTCCATCCACTTACATACAGTTACCTGTTCTTGAGTTCATTTTCTTTAGAGCTGAATGGTATCCATAGTGTTCATAGTGTGTAAGACGGATTTTCTAAATGGTCTTGTTAAATAAAACACGGAGGCAGATAGGGGTGAAAGTCTGACAGAGATCAGACGAATCAGGAACAGCTACCAGCGTCACCTTACACCACTGCCACCGCTTCCAAAAATGAGAGTATCTGACTTCCTTATACCTCCACATCTATATCCCTTTCTGTTCTGTTCTCCCATTGGCTCTTTCAGCCTAGGTACATCACTTCCTCCTATTGCCTATCTCTGTCACTTCCTGCCTGTCTGTATAGACTTCCAGAATTCTATGGTTGATGCTGGGATTAAAGGCGTGTGTTTCCACGCTTGACTGTTCCTAGTGTGACCTGGAACTCACAGGGATCCAGACAGACCCTGCTTGCTAAGTGATAGGATTAAGGGNGTGTGCTANTTTTGCAAGGCTAGCNGCTGACCTTGTTCCTNTGATCCTCAGATAAATTTTATTGAGGGACATAGATAAAATACCACCACAATAGCNTATACGTACTATCCATTACTATCCATTCATCAGGTGAAGGACATTGTCTTCATTTCTTAGCTATTGTGAACAGAGCAGCAATGAACATGGCTGANCAAGTATCTGTGGAATAGGATGTTGAGTCCTTTGGGCATATGCTNGGAAATNGTATAGCTAGATCATATGGTAGATTTATTTTTAACTTTTTGAGAATTCTCCACACTGATCTCCAGAGTGTCTGGACCATTTGCAATCCCACCAAACCCACATCCCCTCCAGCATTTGTCAAACTACATTTGTGTTCTTTGTTGAGTCTTGAGGAAAGATACAGATGTGATTTAAATGAGAAGCCTGCTGGATAGAAATCACTGTTTTCCATCATACCAAGAACACTGCTGACTAACGCTTGCAAATGTGATTAACTGATTCAGTTATTTTTTTTTAAAGATTTATTTATTATGTATACAGAAGAGGGCGCCAGATCTCATTACAGATGGTTGTGAGCCACCATGTGGTTGCTGGGAATTGAACTCAGGACCTCTGGAAGAACAGTCAGTGAAATGTGATTAACTGAATACTCNGCAAAATAGAAGGGAACTTTTAAACTTAGCAGTCCAGCCTCCATCTGGAGTNAGNGAGCCCAGCTCTAAANTAAAATGTGTGGCNNGCTAAGGAACAGCCCTTCCTGGATGTNACAAGAACTGAATCNTAGTGACCATCTGTCAGGCTCTCCANGAACATCTCTATCAAGTTGGTCACCTGAGCATTCTCTACCTTTGTCTCACTAGCTGTAGATCTCTGTTAAGTGTCTCCAGGCCTTCGGTGACGTGCTGCCTTGATGTGAAGATGCTTAGGTAGAGGAAGCATCTTCAGCAAGCTGTTCTCGGAGCTAGAAATAAATAACCTTTCTCCATCTGCAAATGACCTCATGACTCACCTCTTCTGCTGAGAAAGGACCAGAATAGATTACACTCATTAGACCACTTTGCAATTTTAATGTACCACGAACCTGGCAAAAAGTTACTCTGAATAAATCAAGTCATGCAGGTCTTTCCTCAATGGCAGGGATGGTAAGTTTATGGTTTTTAGTTTTCTCAATTATTTTTCTTCCAAGAACACTTTTCTTAAGTCATTAGTTTTGTATTATTAGTGAATGACAGGCAGCTGAATACACAATAAATATCAGTAGGAAGGNAAACACCAATTGAGCATTTTTTGTTCAGAAGTATGAAAGTGCCTATGGCTGTGAGTTGTTTAACTTAATTGTTTTGAAATAGGGTCTCACTATGTAGCCAAGGCTGGCCTTAAACTTGTGACCTTCTAGCCTTAGCCTTTCTCATTCTGAGTGCTGTGATTCCATTCACCACACCCAGTTTGTGGTTTGTGATTAAGATTTTTGACAGGGGGAGTAAAGAGTGGNGAGGAAGTTGAAGTCTTCCAGAGTTGACAAGCCTCCAACTTGTATTGCCAAAACTGGCCTTGAACTCTGATCCTCGAGGTGCTGTGATGACAATCATACACTGCTATGCCTGGCCTGAAGATTTTGATGACATGAATTTTCTTCTGGTGGCAGGGTAGAGGTGGCCTTAGTTTGCAAGATAATAAATCAAGCCATCCTCAGTATTCTGCTAAGAGTTACTGACTTCCTGTGGTCTCATACCCAAAGTCAAGAGCCACAGATCTTAGGTCTTCAACTTCAAGGGCTGTAGGTCTTTACAGACTGAGGATTGGAAAGATGGTACAGGACATCTGAGAAAGGGACTGGAAACAGTGGCCATCAGAATGCAGGCCTGGATGGTACACCGCCAGCTGTAGGATGTTTGAGTGGGTGTTCNAGTAATAATAAAAGGTNAAAAAATCTTTCAAAAGTTTTATTTTCNGCATCTCTACTGTTTTNACTTTTCCCAGTGAAAATGGAAATGAAAAACCAAACTCTCATATCTTGTTATCAGAAGTGAAGTATGCACATACCAAATTCCTAACTACAGCATCCTGAGAAGAAGCAGGAAGTGGGCTAGCTCAGGCAGACATTTTCATAGAATTATAAAGCTGTGTGGGGCCTNGGAAAGTCATGTCACATAATCATATACCATATACACATCTACCCTTTCTTTCCCTTAGAGGAAGACAGCAGTCTCCATTAGGTTTGTGACATCCTAAGCTGTGCTGTGAGGATAGAGCACCATCTTGTGGTCAGGATCAGTCCAGGACTACAAAAATAGCTCTTGGTTTGTTCCCTTCTTAACCAGAACTATAGAATTCCTAGGACATTCTCTTGTGGCTATGTACCAGTTTGAGAACAATTTTCTCCATTTTACATATGCATACAGTAAAATACAGTTTGAATTTAAATAACATGGTTTATGTTATCCTGTGTTATCNTAGATGTTCGATCTTCCATTTTTGGNTTAAGACCTTGTGGGCTTAAAATATAGAGTGGAAAAAGACAGGAGAGTTAAAGTATAATAGGTGACTCTCTTTTTTCAGTGACAAACCAANAATGTCTCTATNGCTCAATAATNCCCTTATGTTCTTATGGTTGCCTTTACAATGTGGATAAGGCATTGGTCAAAAAGCTAGCACTCCAGATATCATTGGATGAGCTTAGTCACATGCTCCGCTCACCATCCTTGTAGCCCACATGTTCCTCCAGCCCACGTACCATGTATACAGTTTACTCTTATAGGGTAAAACTTGTACAGAGATGGATTCNAAGTCTTAAGCTATTTCAAATGGAACTGTGGAAATACGCTGATCTCTCTACATTCCAGCCCATCATCACATTTCAGTGGTTTTAAAAAGATTTATAATAAATATAGCCTAACAACTTGAGTTCAAAGATTTTACTTAGAAATGTGTTGAAAAATATGGGTATTTTTAATTAGACTATTTTATGTACTATAGCTACATTTGTTCCTTATGTAAACCTATACTCCTATATTCAACTTGAAAGCTGAAGGGAAGTGTCACAAGCCAGTTTTTGCCCCCAAACTGGTTCCTTTTTCCTTCCTCTGAATTCAGTCAACAGCAAGCAAGTGACAATAAACTAGGAAATCAACTTTGCATCCTTAGGGACTGGGAGGTTCTAGAGAAATGGGAGGAG
>LZPO01044623.1:93189-104729 GCA_001675575.1 Neotoma lepida
CATACTTTTAATTCATCCAAATGTTAACCATAGGAACTTTTTAAAACTAGCAATTAGTGATAATTGTACCTACTACTCTTACCATTATAAGGAAACCATAAAGACATTCCCTNAAGGAATCTAGTGTAAGACACAAGGAAGTAGAATTTTAAAAGGTCATGACAAAATGGGTGATTAATGGTGAGATCCAAGGTCAGGAACCTGGGTTAACCATCATGGCTTCTCTACATAATCTCTGCTTCCTACATCACCAATAAAANTTAATACTATTTTTACTGTAGCGATTCAATACTGTGAAAGGCCTCCTGCCTCNNCTTCCCTAGGACTGGAATTATAGGTGTCTGCCATCATGTCCAGCTACTTCTAATTTGATTGANTGATTGACTGACTGATTGATTGATTGATTGCTTTTTTGTTGTGCTGAGGATGGACCTAGGGATTTCACATGTCAGTCTCCTATCATTTCTATACACTACTGCTCAGCTTTTCCCTCATGGGCCATGAAGGAAAGATAAAAATGAGGGCTGATGAACCAGAGGACTGGTTACCACTTTAGAAACTGGCATGATGAAGGAACTGGTGTGCANTTCAGTTTTCAACAGGAAGCAGAAGGTGTCTACTGGGTCTCCAAGGGAAGGTGACANGAAGACAAACAAGAGTTCTTCACANAGTGTGGAAGAATGGCACTACTTCCTGCACTGCAGCTGTCTCTTCAGAAGGTCAAGCCATACAGATGCAGTGTGTTTAGCAGCCAGAGGTGCTCAGTGGTTAGCAGCAAAAGAGAGGAACCAAGTTTATTTTTGTTCTGAAGGCAGCAAGATGGTTGAAAATAAATAAGAAAGGTAGGTCATCTATAAAAGTTGTTCAGGAATTCTGGTCTAGGGATGTAGTTGGGGTAGAGTCCTTAAGTAGAGTGTATGAGATCTAGGACCACACAAAATGGCATGGTGGCACACACTTGGAATCCCAACTGTAGAGTACGGAGGATTAGAAATTCAAAATCATCCTTAGCTACATAGTGAGTCTGAATCCTGTCTGGGCTACATGAGACCAGTGTTTACTCAGGCCTGAAGTCTATCTGAGCACACAAAGCCTGTTAAACCTCATCACAGACCTTAACCCTTCTTGACTGGCAAACATGAGTGAAACTTAACTTGACCCATTTCTTGTAAATGCCTGTAGCAGAGGAAAACAAAACTTAAGCTCAACCAATCAGAAGCAGTCAACAAGACCTTAATTGTACAACTAGAATCTTTCCAGTGGGACAGATCAAACAAGGCCACATAATAGCTGTAACTAACCATTTTTAATGATTCCTTAACATTCACCCATTAAAAGCCTGTCTTCAAAGGATGCCCCCAAACCACTTTGGGTCTGAACCTTTCTGATTTATTACTTTATAGTTGCTTAGATATACTTTTGTAGTTTTATTGTTCATTAGTTTGCCTCCTTAATAGGCCTTCTTTTCCAAACTACTTTAAGAAGCAGAGAAAAATGAATCACCCCCTACAGTTGTTCAATGTATACAAAGTCCAAATAACTCTCACCTCAAACAACTGAGGTGGACTGACCCAAAAGTGCATCTCTTCCAGTCGCCTATAACTACGGCTGTTTCTGTGTGGTTTCCTCCAAAGGCACATAAAACATTTTAGCTATATCTTGGAGGAGTTTATATAAACTAATTAACTTTTAATTTCACCTCCCTCCATATTTCATCAAATCAGTGTTCAAATGCATGCTTTTAGGTATATATTTTATTCCTACAGATAGGAGAATATAATGAAGTCCAGAAGACTTATACATGTGTAAGCCAGCAGTTCTCAACCTGTGGATTCATAGGGGTTGCATATCAGATATTTACATTACAATTCATAACATTAGCAAAATTACAGCTAAGAAGTAGCAATGAATGTAATTTTATGATTGGGCATCACCATAACATGAGGAACTGTATTAAAGGGCTGCAGTATTAGGAAGGTTGAGAAACACTGGTGTCAANGAAGAAGACAGAGCCCCTGTNCACATCAACATTTAATCGTTATCAAGAGAAAGAGGTCCCAGAAAGAGGACAGAGGAGGAAGCCCCATGAGTAAAGAGAAAACTAGGCTAAGTGTGTGTTTGGAGCCCANGGAAGAAGGTGTTAGTTTACAGAGGAGGGAAGGGTTGGCTGTGGCAAATGATGAGGATTAGTCAAGTAAGTTGTCTGGAAGCCACTGGAAATGTAGAGCAAAACCTGAAGAAAATGGGTTGGACTGGTGGCAGTAGAAGATAATTAACCATCTCTAGAAACTGATGGACTCAAGATACACAAGAGAACTGATTTCTGAGTTGCCTCAGAACTGTGAGTTCAAGACCATCNTGGCTNTACAGCAAGATCATCTCAAAACCACAGCCAAAACCTAAAAGTAGAAGTCCAGTCTCCTTCAAATCTGCCATTGGCCTCCCAACAAATATGAAGGAGAAACCAAAATCTTTATGAGGTCTTCTGGCTCAGCATTATCTATATTGCCTGTCTTATTTTTCTTCTTGATGCCCCGCCCTCCCCTGGCATCACTGGTTGCTGCTTTGTTCCCATAAAACCCCAGGCCTGCTCACCTCTAGGCCATAGTGTGTGCTATTTCCTTGTCCAGTAGAGCATTTTGCCCACATTCCACAGGGCTTACTTCCTTACTGACTCAAATGTCTTTGCAAGGAGGCCTCCACTGGTCACCTGACTCAGGTTGTATTCTCTATAAGCAGAAACTGAGCTAGAGGTTGGCACCCAGGTTATTATTAGAATTTAACACCTGTGAAGGGGAGGGTGCTAGCAAGATTAGGTAATAATAGTCATTAGTAACATAGGGCTGATGAAGCCCTGCTCAGGCCAAGAGAGCACTCTGGAGCCAGTATTGACTAGCAATGTGTCCTGACATCCAGATCTGTATGTTCCTGTCTCACTTAGTTATAAAATGCAAGGTGCCCTGTAAAGGGGATGGTGGCAACTGGGGCTTCTCAGCAGCTGAGGCAGATCCTGAATCACCTGAAGGCTAGAGACTATGGCCATACTACCTCCATGAAGGTAGCTCTGTGCAAGTCATCTTCATATTCTCCATACCACCCAGTTAGAATTGTAATACCCCTATATTCCATGTTACCCCTCATTGCTTTATTTTCTTATTTGCATCCAACATTTTCTAATACAGTATATGATTTAATTTATTTCACATATTATTCATCTCCTTCAATGGAATGTCAGCCCCTTCTCTCTCTCTTCTGTCTCTCTCTAATATTACTGTAGCTGGAACTCTGTGTCTTATGACACTATTCTTGGGAAAACATGAACAAATGTCTACAGATCCCAGATAGGGAACTGACAACAGACTAAAGTATGTATACCACTAAAATCCAATTTGGTGAACCAATGCATTTTATTGGGGTTATTTACAGGAGCAGAGGTGACAGACTAGTTGTATCACCCAAAGCTCACTTGAGCATGGTGACAACTCATGAAAGCTGGGAACCTGGAACACACTGCACAACCTACAGGCAGCTCGGCAGGTTGGAGAGTGTCCTTTCTTTTTTAGGTAGGTTAGTTGATAGGACCCTCTTCCAGGGAGCTCAGCAGGCCTCTGTATCTTCCAGGGACCACCTTGGCTGATTTCTATTTCTTTCCCACAGCTTGGCTGGTCTCAGCTCCTGCCCGGCAGGTCAGCTTGTCTGAGAGTCTTCTAGGTAGCTTGTCTTATCTGAGAAGGTCCCTCAGCCATTTTTACTGGTTCTCTATGCTTACGGAGGGAGGGGCCTAGAGAATCTGGTTAAGTTTCAGGGACTTCCTTAAGCTCTTTTGAGTTGTTCACTTCCTGAGCTCAAGGAGCTTCCCTGTGGACTGCAATGTTTCCCTTCCTCTTAGGACACCCTGTTTTACCTCCCTGTAACACCCCATCTTACTGAGAGCCCCTCGCAGATGGACACTTTCAACCTCAGAGGAAACTGNCACACAATGCTCAGGTTCTTGTATATGCTAAGTAAGCATTCTACCACTGAATTAGTTACTTTTTTGACTGACCTGACACAACACTACCAGACAAGAAACAACTTAAGGAAGGAAAGGGTTATTTTGGTGCCTGGTTTGTGGCTCACAAACCCATGGTTTGTGAGTACACAGCCTAGTGCCAGTGCAATACTGCAGTTTGGGTGATAAAGTCATGTGATGTTGTGTGGGATGGAGGCCTGAAATGGGAGCTATCTGAAGTTTTGACTGGGTCTCATTTATGACTCTTAGGCTTGCTATCAACGTCCTCCAGCCAAAACCCACTAGGAACACGCCTGTGGTTGAACAAGTGAGATTGGCAGAAAGTGCCTCATGGGGAGGGAGCCATTGGGCATCTGGATAAAAAGGAGTCTGAACAGGACAACTGTAGGATACCGGTTGGTGTTAGGTGGTTTGGGAAAGGTTTAAGGAAAGAGAGNTTTCCTCTGGACAGGAAGTTGGCAAGAAGTATGTGAGGGGAATACCAAATATTGTATTCTAACATCTGACTAGATGGATCAAGACTAGATGGAAGAGAAAGCTGTAACTAGAAAGAAAAAGTAAGTGATCACATTCTCCTGGACAGNAGAGTGCTTAACATTGTAGTTCGCACAATGCTAATGATCATAGAACAATGCTAATGATCATAGAGTATGCTGTGTCTCTCCTTCAAAGGGCACATGCTAGGAGCGATCAGATGATGTTATCAGGCCCAGCTCCCAGGGTAGGGCTGCTTGTGTTTTTCTTATANCTATGCCANGTTAAGCACGNAGTGGTCTTTCTGTGGTTCAGTTTTGAGACAAAAACATTCACTATCTCCATCTCTTAAACTAATCAGTATTGAGATAATCCGTGTAAAGAAACCGGGATGTGTTCACCATTCAATGCCATCTACCGTAGCTCAAACATTCTATGATGCACTATTTTCTCACTTTTTAATAAGACTGAAATTGGGGTGTGTCTGTCTTTCAAACAATGGCTTTTTAGGATGGATGCTGTGTAGTATTGTTTGAAGGGCGGGTGCTTATGCTCTGCTGCAGCTCAGCTCAATATGTTTCCGGGAGAATGGTTTGGCTTTTTAACCTTCGTCAAGGTCCTGANTTTTCCGGGTTTTTNTCTCCCGGGTCACAGAACGAATCTGCGCGGCTTTCCCAGGCAATACGGGAAGGTGCGGCGGTGCTCGCGAGCTTACGGCAGCGTGGCGCACACGCGGCCCGGTTGCCCCAAGCAACCGGCGCGTCCCCGCCCGGCGGTCAGCTGATGGGCCGCCCGCGGGGGAGGCCGCGGCGCGAACATGGCGGCCGAGATCCACTCCAGGCCGCAGAGCAGCCGCCCGGTGCTGCTGAGCAAGATCGAGGGCCACCAGGACGCCGTCACGGCCGCGCTGCTCATCCCCAAGGAGGACGGCGTGATCACCGCTAGCGAGGACAGGTAGGGTCTGGGAGCGCGTGGGGGCCAGGGCGCGAGGAGCGGGCGACCACGAGGCGTTGGGGACCGTGGGGTCCGCGGCTCTGCCTCCCCTCCTGTGGTCACCTCGGGTCGAGCATCCCTGAGATCCGGTTCACCGAGATCCNGGTGCCGCCAGGCGGTTCTGTCTTACTCCTCCAGTCTGGGACCGCTCCCCCGCCGCGCGCCTTACAGTCCTGGGAACCCCAAACCTGCTCCTTCAGCCCGGACCTTCCCACAGCGCTCTTTCAGTCCAGGACCTGGTTCCACAGCGCCCCCTCTATCATGGGACCCCGATCCCCAGAACCCTCCCATCCCGGGACCCTGTCCTACAGCGCCCCTACAACCACTGATCGTCCCCACAGCTCTTCTGTAGTCCCGAACCTCGTCCCACAATTCCCCTCCAGCCCGGGACCCTGACCCACAGGGCGCATCCTTCTCAGGACCCTGATGTACAGCGCCCCTCCATCCTGGGACCCCACCTCACAGGGCCTCTCCAGTCCAAGGTCTTCCTCCCTTAACCGTCTTCAGTTCAGCACCTTCTGCACACCCTTTCAATCCGGGACCTAGTCCCCCCATGTCCCCTCCAGACAGAACCCCTTGCTCCCGCCCAGGCCTCCAGTCTTGGGTTCCCAGTGCGCCCCTGCAACTCTGAGACACCAGTCGTCAAGGTCTTCTAGCCAGCCTTTGACCCCCTGCCGCCCAAACCCTGTCCCTTGGTGCTGCTCCAACCTCAGACCTTTGCCTCCTGTGTCTTCCTCGTGGAGGTTCACCTGGTGCTCCAGAGTTTCTGGGTTCTCCTGGGTCTGTTCCAAGTCCCACACGATTAGTGGCTGATTGCATTGGAACCTGGTGCGTGTGTTTATTTCTTAAAGGAACTCCTGGGACGTTCATCTCTTCCTTCTAGTTAGTTTGGAGTTGGAGTTGCGGGGGTTGGGGGTGGGTGGGCTGTCCCTTTCAATGCTACATCTGGCCTCAGGATCAGGTTTTTTAATTTTTTTTTAACCTCAGCTCCTAGAACTCTCTCACCTCTTAATTGACCAAATAGTTTTTAGTTTTTAAATAAAAATGATTCATTGTTAAAAAGACTAGACGCATTTATTTTAAAAGGAAAATGTATTTGCAAGTAAGTAATTTTGTTTACAAGTAATTTATCTCCACGAGTAAGAAACAGAATGTGCTTTATTGTAAAACTAAACCAAGCCATGTTATCAGTTCTCCTACATTTTGCCGGTCACTACACTTAGGAAAAGACTCATCTGGTCCAGTGATTTCATTTTACCCAAGAGGGAACTGAAGCCACAGTGGTGTTTCTCTGAGTCNAGGAGATGCAGAGGAAGCCAGAAATGGAACCCAGGACTTGTCATCTGGCCTTGGGTTTTCAGGGCAGTGTAAAGGGACAGGAGAAACAGCCCTTGCTTAAGAATTGTAGCAAGTTTGAAACCTTAAAGGTTTAATACACAGTTGAGGGAAAGTTGCCTTGTAGTCTTAAGCAGCGAGCAATAGGCCCAAACTGGAAGGGCTTTGGCGAGAATATTCCACTGTTTTCTGAAAGCTGGAGGCAAAGGCCAGCCTTTTGTCTTCCCACCTTCTGAAGTGAGTGAAATTGAGGGCCTGCCCTGAATGGAAAAAGGAAACTGAAGCCCCTAGCTCCCACTGGACCTTGCTGTTTGGTGTTTGAATGAGCTTAGTTAGGGCTTTCTCCTCAGGTAANTGAGCTTATTTTCCCAACAGTTTACATCTACCTGACCTCAAACAAGGTAGTGCAGACACCAAGGATTCTTGCCGGGGTGTGTGAAACAGAAAGGGTGTGGGGAGAGGAACGTAAGAAGAGAGAGAGAGGATGTAAACAAGGCAAATGGCAGAATAATGGTACTTGGATGATATAACAGAAATGCAGACCACAGCTTATTAAAGTCAGCAGGCTTTATTCAGTACAATATTATATTTGTGACTCATGCATGTTGGGTAAATTGCTGAATATCTGAGATTACTGGGTGGGAACAGTGCTAATAAAGATTTTATGGAANGTGATTACTAAGCTCCTTTGGGACTCAGATGTTCAGGGGAGTTTGGGATCAGCTCATTTTTTTTTCCCCACTACTCCTTGACTGTCCTGCAGGATCCTGGCAAGTGACTAGACCACCAAGGAGTTGCTTGTTACTGAAGGTTTCTGATGTGTATGTTAAGCCTTTGTGTCGGTACCACAGTTCATGGAATTTAATGAGTATGGGCTGTGAGTTTTGTTGTGGTTGGTCTTATTTTTTCTCTAAACTGTCATATTTGTCATACTCTTCATTCATTCACTTAGGAATACTGTATCTATTGAGTGTAAGGTCCTGGGGATAAAAGAAGGATCAAAAGCCACAGTGCCTGTGCTCATATAACTTCTGATTTATTGCTCTTTGTGGCCCTTGACCCAAGGAAGCCTATATATATATATATGTCTGAGGACTTAGAACACTGGCTTCTCTTACTCAGCCAAGAATATGTCAGAAATGCCAATTCATTTGTCTCCACCGTAACTATGAAGGCAGCTGACATTAAAATAGCTCTTTCAAGTGCTGAGCAGTTTACTGAGGATGTGGCCCTTCATACTCAGCTCCCCAGATGCTGGGAGACACAGAAGGAAGAGACTCTGTGGACTGGGTCCAGGAACCNTCTTTAGGAGAGGCCCTCATGGATAAAGGAATGGTTTATAGAATGGAGGGTACATGTCCTGGTTCCAGCAGAGGGAAAGGACAGAAGGATGTGAATTGGGAACCACTCTAGATGTTTTAAAGTGACCGGAGCAGAAGGTGTTTGGAAGGCATGGCAGGAAAGGGCTGAGGCCTGGAAGGGCAGTGTCTGGGTTTGGAAAAGAATTTCAGTGTGGCTCTTAGGAACTGGATTTTATTTTGCTGGCAGGCAAATGATGTGGTTGAGATTTATGTTTAGAAATGGCAATAGTTAACCCTTAGAAAGTCCCTTCTCTACCAATGAAAATTGGGCCATGTGCTTGTCTGTNTGTGTCGGGGGTGTGTATGTGTATCACCACACCCAAGCTCATACCCTCCCATGAGAACAGTGCAGTCCATTTCTCTGATCAGCAATTCCAAAACTCAATACATTTTCAAAGTCAGAATGCCTATATATGGAAGTTTCCTCAAAGCTCATTTGGTACGAAAACTTCATCTGAAGAGATGAAANTGTTTGCAATTTTTATTTATCCCATGCCATCTGTTTCACTGCATAAGCAGCAGCANTTGACAATGCTCTGTCAGGACCTGTCAAGAGTATTATGGACGGCTGGAGAGATGGCTCAGAGGTTGAGAGCATTGGCTGCTCTTCTAGAGGTCCTGAGTTCAATTCCCAGCAACCACATGGTGGCTCACAACCATCTATAATGAGATCTGGTGCCCTCTTCTGGCCTGCATGCATACATGCAGACAGAACACTGTATACATAATAAATAAAATCTTTTTAAAAAAAGTATTACGGAACATGAGGTAAACATACCATATTCTGATGGCCATTTGACAGGTCAGAAAACTGAGGCACAAACCACACTTAAGTAATTACCAAGACTACAAAGCTATTAAGTAGTGGGACTGATATCTCAATCCAGTTCTGCCACTTCCATCCCAAGTTCTTCTTGTAATATACTCTATGCATCAGAAGAAACCGAATCCAGGCTATACCAGTCAGCGATTTACTAGGCCANCAGCAAATACAGAATGACAGGATTCACTTTCTGCCTTGATCAATGAGCCTTCCTTTTTGCTAATTTTCAGGATTTAAAAAATGGCTTTGCAACTTGTGCTTTAATGCTTACAAAAGTAACTTTTGTATGCCTTTATTTATTAGTGTGTGCAAATAATGTATGTATGAGCATNGATGAATGCACTCCACTGTGTGCTTGGGGCAGNCAGGCTGAGCTTTTCAACAGCCATTTTTTAGTTTGTTTTTCACTCGGGAGTTCCTGTAACTCAGGCTGGTCTTGAATATACTGGGCAGTGCAGGGTGGTCTTGAACTCCATCTCTTATTGCTAGGACTATGGTCACGTGCCACAACAATTTTTATTTTTTGTTTTTGAGACAAGGTCTGACTGTGTAGCCCAGGCTGGCCAGAATAGCCCCCCTGAGTGCGGGGGTTGTAGGTGTGTAGTGCCACAAATCTGCTTAGGAAAGTAACTTTGAATATTTATAGCAGGATCCAGCTAAAGTCAATGTATTACATAAAAGCCACAGAGAAGGAGGATGTCCTGAAAGGAAAAGCTAAAGAGTCAAGGGGCTTCCTGAAGTCAGGGCCCACTTTTCCAAAGTCTGTGCCAGAGGTTCCACCATCATTGGTGGCCACCGGCATTCAAAACTATCCGCATTCACTTTGGGTTGCAGGGCAAAAGATACTGTTGGCATAGGGGCCCGTGCCAGGCTTATAGTTCAGCATCCTTCAATGCCAGGGCGACTGCTCAACATCCTGTGGTACACAGACCCCAGTCACTAGTCTTTCTGCTCTTTAGAAAGTGGTTCTCAACTTGAGTGTTTACCAGAATCACTTGGAGCTCTTGTGAACCAGTGACTACTGGGCCCCACTCCTGGAGATTCTGATTAGAAAAGTTGAGTTTAGGGGCAGGGCTGAGAAAGCTGGCATTTCTGTCAAGTACCTGAGGGATGCTGCTGATCCAAGGACACTCAAAGCACCCGTGTTGTGCAAAAAAGGAGGATTGTGTATCAATCACCAGAGAAGAATGCTCTTTACACCTCTCCTTTAAAAAAGATTTATCTTTAATTGTGTGGCTATGTGGGTCTGTGCACTGTGAGTGCTGGTGCCCATGGACTTCAGAAGAGGGTATTGGATTCCATGCTGCTGGAGCTACTCTGGGAACCACACTCAGGGTACTTGGTATGAGCTCTTAACTGCTGAGCCATCTCCCCATCCCTCCTCCCCTTTTCTCAGCATTTTGGATGTCTTTCCCTGGAGTTATTTTACAGATAGCCACATACTAACAAGTGCCCTGTCTGTCACTGTGACAGAATTCCTGAGATAGTCAACTTGAAAGAAGAAAAGGTTATCCTCATGGCTTCAAGTTGTGGTCACTTAGCCTTGTTGCTTTGGGACCCTTGGCAGGGCAGTGCATCATTGTAGGGAGAGCATGGCAGAGGAAACTTGGAACTCCAGTGCAGAGAGGAAGCTAAAAGAGAGGAAGGGCTAGGGTCCCAATATTCTCTTCAAGGGTACACCCTCACCTCCAATTGCTTCTTCTGGCCACATCCTAAGGTTTCCACAACCTCCTGATAGCATCACTGCTTGGGGAGTAAGCCTTTTAGCACATTACCTTTTGGGAGGCATTTAAGATATAAATCATGAGCTAGGGATATGGCTTAGTGTGTAAGGGTACTTGCTCTGTAAGCATGAAGATCTGACTTCAAATTTCTAGCACCCACATACAAAGCTGGACATGACTGTGCATNCCTGTAACCCCTGGTTGGGGGACACAGACAGGTGGGTCCTGCACACTCACATGTATACACCACACAACACACACACAAGCATTCAAAGCATAACATTCTCTTGTTTCCAATAAAATCAGACTAACGTNGCAGCTGAACATAATCTACCCTCTGAAGACTATTGAGTCACTATGGATAATAAGGCTTAATTGAGGTCCTAAACTTTCCAACTAAGAATTATTTGAGCAGTGTGTTCCTGTTGAGGACATTAAACAAAGACCACCATCAAAGATGTTCAGTGGTAAATTTTAGAGTTGGAGTCAGAGCAGTTACTCTCTGGAGGAAAGCAATAAGCTGAGCTTGCCTGCGGGGCAGAGCTGAATTGTGTGAGGCAGCAGGGGGCTGATTCCCTAGACACATGGCTGTTTCTGGACTCTGCTAGGACTGCAGAAAAACTTAGCTGGTCCAGTGATAGAGGTTTCCAAAGGTGGAAAGTCTTGTTATAAAGCTTTCTAACAAAGTAAAGGCTACAGCCCTGCTGTCTTCATTTTTGACAAGGTTACAAATGAGCCCTCTCTGTCTGCTGCTGCTCCAGGAGCTGGTAAGGCCAGCATTGATTTCTGCAGGAAACTCGGTTTTCTTGGGCTTAAGT
>LZPO01044623.1:104804-123858 GCA_001675575.1 Neotoma lepida
CAAAACAACCCCAACTTTTGGATATTTTTGTATCATTTTCCCTTTTTAGTCCACAATCTCTTTTAGTGTATTTGTTGCCTCTTAAACACATTTATTTGTTTGTTTGTTTGTCTGTTTGTGAGACAGAATCTTATGTAGCCTTTAAAGGCTGGCCTTTAGCTCTTAATGTAGCTAAGGAACTTCTGATCCTCTTTCACCTGAGTTCTGGGATTACAGGCATGTGCCACCAAGGCAGGTTTATGCAGTGCTGGGGATCAGACCCAAGCTTTTGTGCACTTTGGGCAAGTGTCCACCAACTGAGCTATGTCTCCAAACTGTTTTTGAACACTTATAAGCATATTAAGGCGGTTTGTAGGAAAATTTGTGTATTTCCTTACTATTTATGGGAACTGACTGTAAACCCATTTTTTAGGTGAAATGCGTAGAAGGAAAATTTGTCCAGGGTGTTAATGGCAGTATTTTGGTTGTCGTTCAAGGCCTAAAAGAGATTCTTTAGTTTATGTTATAAAATAAACTGAAGAGTGGCATGAAGCCAGCATGGAAGTGAGTGCAGTGACTCCCGTATTAGAGCGACCCCTCACTGGGACAGTCATTTTCTTTTTATAGTGTAATTAAGAACAGAGGCTCCAGAGGTAAGTGCCAGAGTTTGAATCCAAGTCATGTGACCTTGGACAAGCTACTTAACCTCCTTGCATCATGGTCTTCTCAGCTGCAAAGTGCAGAGAGAGTAGTGTCTACCTCGGGGGGTTTTATGAAGAGCTGACAGATTGGAACATGATGGAAAGCACTTAGAGCCTGGCACACGGGCTGGCAGTCGTGATTTTATTCCGATTTATTTTCCTTTATGTCAACAAAGCTAAAAATATTTCTGCCTTGTGTGTGTGTGAGTGTGTGTTGTGCATGCATGTGTGTATGAATAAAGTAAAGAAAAATTCTCTGCCCTAAATAAGGCACTAGCATTTAGGAGTCAGTTACAAATGTAAACTTTTATAACCAACTTTGAGTCATGGCTTTTCTTTATTTCCTTATTTGGTCATTTAAAGTCATTTCAGTCATATTTATGTCCTGCATAGATTTTTTTCCCCTGCTGTGGCAGAGAACCCTAAGCTCAGGTCCTTTGACTCACTGGAAGGACTCACACCTTACAACCCTACACACAGCCATGGCATAGTGTAGTCTCAGGGCACAACATGAATGCAACACATGCAAGGAAGACAGGAAGATACCAGGCCAAGCTTCGGAGAGTCCTCTGAAGTGACTATGGCGTCATGCAAGATGTGCTAAATTGCTCCATTGTTGAATTATGTGATCCCCTTGTGTTCAGTACTGTTTATCAGGGGAGTTCAGGGGAGACAGTATGCCAAGTGTTTATTGGGGAGGGGCAGCTAGTTATAAGGGCACCCTCCCGTAAGCATGTACCAAAACTCCGGAGTCTTGAAAAGAAAAAAAAGTGAGGAGTCCAAACCATGTATTTTGTATAGACAATAAACAGGGTGAGCCACTCTTGAGTTTGGGAATGTTGGGAACNCCCTAGAAAATCCAAGGTCGGAGACACCAGCTAAGGGCCAGCCTTGAAGGCAGGACAGCTGTCTCAGGCCTGACTCTGCTGTGAGTGCCTGTCCCTTTTCACCCCCGGGCCTGTCGTCATCTCTTACTCAATGTTAAACCTTGATCACTGCAGTACCCTCCATGAGGAGTTCTTGTGCCCTAGCAAGCCCTGCCTGAATCTGTCTTGCCAAATTCGTATCTCCAAAATAGCTTTTATGATGTCTTTTTTCATGACCTTTCGTTAATGTTGTCTGCCATCATGTCTGTAATAGGATGCAGGGGAGCTTGTACTATTCTGTACCCAACTTTCTTTCCACATCTATTTCTCACTTCTCAGTGGTTCTTGTCAGTGTGTTCTCTGTCCCGTTAACAGCTTGCACCTCTCTCCACTTGGATGCTGTGGTTCATGTGCACCCTCCTCAAACCATTTGTCCTTCCCTGTAGGGCCATTTCTGTTTGTCTTTCCATCATGGAGTAATTCTTCCCTGTCTACCATTGTCAGCCTTTCTCAGCTTCCTCCAGCTTGTAACTAGGTGTTAGTTGCGGTTGGTTTGGATTTATTAATCTGATCCTCTCACGTGGCCAGTACCTCCAAAGAGCAGGTCATGCAGCAGGCCATTGGGTTGATTGACAGAGATTCAGGCAAAGCTAGCAGCATTGGGTTGATTGACAGAGATTCACATTGCTGTATCGTAGGCCTTTTTCTGGTTGACTTTAGCCACCCGCAAGTTTTCCCATAGGAACAAAGCTGAAATGTAACCAGTGGTACTGGTCTTCAGAATTAAGCTGTTGATCTTACCTTCTTTCTGTAAAATGCACTTAGCAAATCATTCTGAAAGTTAAGAGAGCAGGAACGTGTACTTACTTTATGGAGTGTTTTTTCATACTTCATAATCTCTTTTCTTTTTAACTTTTTGAGCCAGAGTTTCTCTCGTGTAGACTAGGCTGGCCTCAAATTCACTGTCTCCCTAAGAATGAGCCTCCTTAGTGCTGGGATGCCGAGTGTGAGCACCACACCCTGTTTATGTGGTGCTGAGGCTGGAACTGGTTTTGGTGCCTGCTAGGAAAGCACCCCACCAACTGAGTTCAAAATCATCCTTTTAATTATTCATTTCCTTCATGGACCACACACAGCTTGAGTCAGCACAGTTCCCTTTAAGATCAAAGTGAACCTGCAGCCAATGTTCTTGTACAGATTTGGGGTGAGAGGTCCTNTGTCNGGATATCTTCCTTGTCTTATCTTATCTTCTTTGTCTGTGTGCTGGCAGGGGCATCCACCTGGAAAGACTTCTGGGGAAATTGGAGGTACTTGAAGTCATCGTTGATAGGGAGCATTTTGGGGTACTAGGTTATGGTTAGTTTGTAGAAAATACTACTTGGACTGGATTTCCTTGGGTATTTGAGTACCCCAAAGAGTCTTCTTACTAACGCTTATGTTTCCCCCAACATTCCCTGCCTTGTGTGCTTAACTGGGGAAATTGTTTCAAGGGTCTGAACTTTGGGGGGTACTAGTTTTGTCCCATCCATTATGCTCCCACCTGCATTTCTAGATGTCAGCCCACCTTTCACCATCCCTGTAGTCTGGCCTCNTTACATCCTTCCCAAATGAATGCTGGCCTTTTAAATTCTTCTAGGATTTAAAACAGTATAAAGCTTACAACAGTGTGTCCAATGTTAGTTTGATTCAACCACTAAACTGTTAATAAAGAGCCGAGAGCAGAATTTAAAACTAACTCAAGCTGTGTTTCCTTTGGGTTAGTTTAATCTTGGGTTTCCAGACAGCTCTGCTGGGCTATGGGTAGAGCTGAAGTTGTTTGTTGGTTATTATTATTATTATTATTATTATTATTATTAACCTTAGGAAAGAGTGCTCAGTGGGCCCCATGCTGACCTCAGCTTGTCTAGATTATTCCTGTCCTCTGGGGTGGGGTTTCCCTTAGGCTTCTTGTGTGCGCACGAGTCACACAGCATCATTTTGATGCCAGTATTAAAAGATTACATCTGGTTTCTCCAGTCACACAGAGGACCTTAGGAGGCATTTCAACCACATGGCTATGGCTTCCTGGGAAGCGTTACTGGTTGGGGGTGGTGTGAGTGCCGGGGTCCCTGTGAGCCTTCTCTGGATGGTACAGTGTCCCCACAGACCCTTAAGCTGTCCACTATTCCTTCTTTCCCGTAGTGCAGGCCAATAAGCGCAGCCAGGCTTATTGTGCTCTAAAAATGAGGCCNGTTTCTAGTGTTTTGGTTTAGAAGATCCACTCAGCAACTGTCCGCTGTTTCACCTCCCTGTTACCAAAGGAGACACTTTGTTCTCTAGCGGAAATGCAGAGGTCAGAGTTCCAGCCACTTGGTTGGAAGGAAATTGCTATTTATTTGATAAAGCCAGACTGAAGAGATGACGGTATCGTTCCCTCTTCCTCTCAGGCTAACATCTCGGTGTTCTAGAACTCATCTTAGTGCCAGAATTCAACGCTGTTATCTGGATCCTCCGGAGGTACGGTCAGACTAGGAAATGATGCCCTTTGTTGTAGGGGACANAAGTGTTCAGAGTCCCAAGTCTGGTAGTATCAGCGTCCCTGCAAGCAGTCATAATAGTCAGCTTTCTTTACAATCATGATTTTCCCAGAGTTTAAGATAAATCAGGACCTTGGTCTTACTTTGTAGCATATTGCATATTCTGAAATTTGCTTTTTAATTAGTTGGTTGAACACTACCTGTTTATCAGGATAAAATTAGAAAATGATTAAATTGCTTTATTTCTGTTGTCCCGGGAGGAAGTATTGTTGCTGGAGGTGGGGAGGGCTTGACCTTGCGCTTCTGCAGAAACACTTGAGTGCCATTGGAGATCACAAGTGAGCATGTGGTCTTCAAGGTTATTGTTCTGGTGTCATATGTCCTGGAAAATATGTAGCACACCCAAATGTATGTCCTCACGGGGTTGCAGATTGAAAGTAGTACTCATTAGTTCTACTAGATGCTTCCTGGCTTAAGAGTCAGTGCCTTTTGGGGGAGAACCATGCTTTGTGTCCATCTTTGTTCTCACACCATTGTAACTTAAAAAGATGAGACTTGAGCCAGGCGTGGTGGCACACACCTTTAATCCCAGTGCTCGGGAGGCAGAGGCAAGAGGATCTCCTCGAGTTTGAAGCCAGCCTGGTTTACAGAGTGAGTTCCAGGACAGCCAGGGCTACACAGAAAAACCCTGTCTTGGGGTGGGGGGAGAGGAGAGAGAGGAGAGAGAGACTTTATGGGCTTGCTATTGGTGATTCCCTAATATGAATGTGTATGTGTGTGTGTCTGTGTTTGTCTGTGTGTGTCTGTGTGTGTCTGTGTGTGTGTGTGTGTGTGTCTGTGTGTACATTTTTCAAGGCAGGGTTTCTCTGTGTATCCCTGGCTGTCCTGGGAAAAAAGGTGCCACCAGTGCCTGGCTTAAAATGTATTCTATTTCCCTGCATTAGTTAGCCTTTGCTGTGTCCAGAGCACCTCAAAACAGTGGCCTAAAGCAGCAAGTATTTCATTGTCATGAGCTGTGAGTCTGTGGAACAGCTGAACTGACTCAGTTCGGCTTATGACCAGTCCTGTGTCTCAGCCACTGGAGAAGTAGCTAGTTCCAGGCTTGTCAAGGGCAATTCAGCTAAGACATGGGCTCCCTCTTCCTGCTGTAGTTTCTCCTCAGCACGCTAGCCCTCCTGGTTCATATATTTTGGCAGGTTTCCAGGAGAGGGATTAACAACAGGAAAGGCCTTTCTGAGAAGAACCCCAGCACCACTTCTGACACACTGTGGGCCACAGAGACACCAGGCAGCTTACCTGCAGGAGTCAGAGGAATAGACTCTACCTCTCAATGAGAAAGGCTGTAAAATCGAATAGTAAAGGGCACGGAGCAGCAAGGGGTAAAAAACCATCGAGCACACTTCACACACAGTTATCTGCCACAAACTCTGACGTACTGCATTTCATGCTAGGTCCTGCTAAATCCAGACCTTGAGGTAGTGAGAGATTTTATTAGCATCACTATTCCAACTTATCACAAAAATCAGGTTTTCTTTGTGAGCTTTGGGACTCAAGTCTAGTTGAACTTAGACTTTTCAGTGCTCTGAATCTTTGTTTAGGGGAACAAAGAACCTGCTATTTAATAGTTCATATTTATTTGTTTAGGAGTTACTGCTTTTAGNGGAAAACATATGTAAATTTCTGGAAAGGCTCTTTTACTTTTTTTTTTTTAACTATACAAAGCTACTTTATATTGAATTGTATGTTTTGTAAGGTTTTAAAATTATGAGATTTTCTTACTTTCTAATAAGAGATGGATAAAATTGGACAAAGCAGCTTGAGTCAGGCAGTGTTGCAGTGGCCGTGTTGGCTTGTGTGATTTTTAAGAAAACTTTCTGCCCATTTCTGTCTCCTGAAGCATAAACTGGAGGTAAAAAAAAATGTCCATCATCTTCACCACAGGGCAGCTTGCTCTCTGCAGATCACAAGTGTTTCCGGAGTCCTTGTGTNGGTCTAGAGTGCAGAAAATGTTTACCTGCACAGTTCAGTGCTGAGGACTTACAGGAACTAAGCAGGGACACACTTAGAGGGTAATAGCTTTTTTTATCTTTCAAACCAGGGAGCCTGGTGCCTTTTGGGAGAATNTCTTTCCCAGCTTTCTTGCATCTGGTTTCTTAGTCCTGCTTTGCAGGTCCTGTACTCTGCTCCTTTGGGAGTGATCGTATCAGGACCTGGTCCATCCAGGAACTCTAGCTGTGCCTTCCATCCATGTCTCCTTATGGGNGCCAGAGGCCCTTCTCTGCTCGATAGTGGCCTGCAGGGAAACACTCCTGACTCTTGGCCAAGCCTGTCCCGGGCACAAGTTCCTATTGATGGCCAACAGACCACAGAGCAGGAGTCTTTGGTGAGGTACACAGAAGCCTCTAGAGTTGGTCTTATTAAGAAGGAAAAGTGGCTGTCATTTATTTGAGTTGCCTGTGGTTCTTGTGCCTGAGGCTGCACAACAGCTTAAGCCTTTCATTTAGTTTACACTCATCAGCCTTCTTTGCTCCTAAGGAGTGGAACGTTTTTTACATTTTCTATTTTAGATAGCCACATTTGAACACAAGACAAAACCCATCCCTGAGCGCTTGGAACTCATTGCAAGGTGTGTAATTGGTGACTTGGTAGAAGGTCCCCATGAACTGACTCTGTTGTTGTCCTCAGATCCTAGAAAGGACCTAGAGTCCGTGTTTGTTACTCCTCTTGCTGTCTACCCCGTCACTCTAGCTGAGGCCCGCAGAGCCATAGAGTGTGCTTATACAATTAGTTATATAACTTTAATTTAGCTCCTTTAAGGAAAGCTGAGTATTTTTGGCTTAAAAGATGGGTCAGTAGGTAAAGGCGCTTGACACCAAGGCTGAGGACCCACATTGGGTCCCCAGAACCCTCATGGTGGAGGGAGACCTGACTCCCATAAGTTGTCTTCTGACCTCCACCTATGTGCTGTGTGCATGTGTATACACCAACATGTGTACACACCAACACACGCACTTCAGATAAAAGTGTTAAAAAGAAAACTGCATTTTATAAACATTTGCACACATCTACTGGTCTTCATAATTATTTTAGTGACTCTATAAGCTATTAAGCTTCTATGCCATTTGATAACCCATGTCATTATTTAACCTTTTCCCCAAATCCTTGATTCTTACCTTTTAACTTTTAGATGGGNAGTTCTTTTTTCCTTCCTATTCAATAATTTCTTCTGAACAGTTGCCAAGCCTGAAATCCCTGAATTCAACCAAGTTTGCCATCTTTCTTTTAGAAATGATACACGCTTACTCGTTTGTACTTGTTGGTTCTCTTCTCCTACTGTGTGAGTTCTGAGGATCAGACTCAGGTCCTCAGGCTCAGAGGCAAGCACGTTTACCTGGTGATCCATAATTCTGCCATTAATTTGTCTCAGTCTTATAATCAGATAAAGGTATGTTTCTTACCATGTGCAGCCGAATTCTTGCCAAACTGTTGTAGTTTAGAATGCTGACAAAGCCTCAGAGCCCTGCATTGGGCACTTCACCACGGTTTGGGTTGTCCTCATGCTTACCCTCCACGGCAGTGCAGTGCCCAGACTCTTAGTGTGGAAGATTTAAAATTCAGAACTGCAGTCTTGTGTGCTGATGGACAGGATCACAGCTCTGAACCATCTCTGCTCTCTTTCTAGATGGGTGGTGGAGCCCTCCACAGGGATAGGACTGTGGAGAAACCTGCAAATCACGTATGTAGGCTCAGAAAGAAATGATGNGCTTGCATTCCAAGTATCTTTTGGAAAAGCAGACTATTGTTTGAAAACAGAAATTGGAAAAAAAAATGAATGATTCTAAGGTGTTTTTTTAGGAAGTTTTCTTTTGTGGCTGCTAGGGTCTTGGAATATCAGAGGTCCAGCCACAGTGGGGAATGAATAGAGAAGGTGGCAGGAAAAACAGGCCCTGACTGGGCTGGGGAGCATGGCTCAGTGGTTAAGAGCACTGGCTGCTCTTCCAGAGGTCCTGAGTTCAATTCCAGCAACCATGCAGTGGCTCACAACCATCTGAAATGGAATCTGATGTCCTTTTCTGGCATGCAGGCAAACATGCAGATAGAGCACTCATACCTAAAAAAAAAAAACTTACATACATAAATAAAATTTAAACAAACAACAAACAAAAACCCTAAAACTTTAGGATGGGATTAGAGTTGTCAAGTAGGACTATTCTGCTGGCTTAGTTCAGCACAGGAACACACGTGAGGGAGCAGCTTCAACACTGTTCTGCCAGAAAACACTGGGCCTGTGAGCAGCAAACAAAACCACCAGATCTCAGTGCTTAGTGGAGCTGGCTTGTTATATAGTTGCAAGGTTTGAGTAATTTGTGTTCAGTAAAACATCACACACGGTTGTGTTCAACTCACTGGAGAGCAGGCTTTGCTTCCACTTTGATGACTAGTCAGTGGTTTAGCCTGGAATTTCTTGAAGTATTAATAACTAGTCCAGCTGAAGCCTGTTTTTTATAACCCCGTTAAGGCAAGGGGTTATAAAAAACACTCTGATCAGAATATGAAACAAATTCCCATGTACCTCGTAGACATTGGAGAACTTTAACATACAGATTCTTGAGGATCCTGGGGTGTCGGGGATTAGATTTAGTGTTNGTTTGATTGAACCACAGACACAGAAGGCCTCAGCAGCACGGGAAGGGAAAGAATGGTGATGGTTTGGAGATGAGAACTCTGGGTAGAGGGCATAAAGCTGAAGTCTACTGCCTGCTCAGAGCCTGATTCCCAGTGAGGCTGACCTCTGTCTTCATACGATAAGCACTTTTCAAGGGAATACTGTAAAAGTTTCAGTTTCCCAGCTTGCTGGTTGGGTCCTAGCCAGGGTCGGATTTGTGCCGAGCAAGTTGTACGCTGTTTGTTCTACAAAGAAAAATGACGCAATGTTCCAAACGCTAGAGTCCAGCTAAGTGGGATCTGAGTGTGGCCTTGGGCTAGGTTAAATACCATTCCTAAGGAGTGTGGATTTGGTTTTTCGGGTCTAGTGACGTGTGGGAGAGATGAGCTTTTAAGAATATTTCCTCCCCACTGGGTGGGTCTTCTGATGTCTGAATGTTGCCCTTTCTGAGCACAAAGGGAAAAGAATATCCCACTAAATCCATGACCTTCGTGGTGGCAGAGTTTTAGTGAATTACCAACATTATCTTCTCCCATAGACTTAAAAATCTTGACAGTGGTTAGCTGCCAGATTCAACCCTTCGGTGGTCCTGTTGTAAATCAAGCCAGTGAGCTTAAAGCAGAGGTGCATGGGACATGACTTGATCTTCCCCTGCAGCCATTGTACCTTGGATTTGGACAGGAGAGAGGATCAGTGAGTGGACTTAATACTCACCTTGGAGTTGGCCTTTAACTTATTACTCTGCTTTGGCTTCATCTATTGTGCTGAAATGTAGCCATGGCATTTCTGATTTAAGCAGCATGGAGTCTAGTCAGCACAGGTAAGGCCCCTTTTGTGAATCAGTCCTGGGGGTAATCCTTGTATACTTCCATTGAGTTTTTAGATGGAGTTGTGTTGAAATAGGATCCAACCTATTATCTACCTCGAAGGACAAGTCTACAGAGAATAGTTGATGGTGGAATGGTGAGGAAGGAGAGCTTGGGGCATACCCTGAGAGGACCATCTGGAGACTTGAAATATGGCCTGAGCTGGGGAGTTAGAGGAGCTAAGTTTGCCACTTGAATCCTGGGTTTGCTTTTGCTGAAGTACGTTTGTCATGGTGTTTTAACAGGTTCCCCTGTGCCTCTGTCCTCCCTACATGCTGAAACCGGGTAGCTAGATCTAGTAACCTGGTCAGATTCCGTTGGCCTTAAGACATACATAAAATGGGGTTCTGTGCTGTGTCATTGTGTCATCTATTTAGTAAGTGAAGGTCACTGTCCAGTTTGAATTGCCTTTTAGTCACACAGTGGGCAGTGCAGATCTCGAGAGTGGTGGGACATGTTCTACTAGGTGGAAACAGCTCTGGTGACCAACCNCAGACCAACCCTTTTCTTTTCCTCACACCTCTACAATCTGCGCCCTTCCCCAGAATTAATCAGCCACTCTTGAGTTTTGTCCCTGTGGAAGAGTTTTACTTGTTTTGAACTTCAAAAGGAAATAACTAAATAAATAGATGGAACTATATATCAACACTTAGTTTTTATATATTTCAGTCTAAACTTATCAACATTTGTCAACTGTCGTGTTGCTATTAGAAATATACTTTTATCTATTCATCTTTGTGTGTTGGTGTGTGTGTTTATGTGTGGCTGTGTGAGTGGCATGGCTCAGGGATGGAGGACAACCCAGGAGATTCAATTCTCTCCTTCGACTGTGTATCGAGGATCAAACTCAGATCCTCATTCTTCATGGCAATCCCCTTTACCCAATGAGGTACCTTACCAGCCCATTATTAGAAATATAGACACAGTTGTCAAAGAATGACAGTGGATGATGAGAAACTTGTGAGCAAAGCAGACCACAACTGAATGTGAATACAGTTACACAGCAGAGACTGGGGCAGAAGAGCCTGGCTTAGAGGGTCAGCAAAGGCAGGAGTGGCCCAGGCTGGCCATGTTGTTTTCTTCTTCTGCATTGAACACACACAATACACACACACACACACACACACACACACACACACACACACACACACACTGCCCTTTGGCTCTGTTGCTCAGTTGTTACTTTCCTGCACACACAGGATTTCCTCACAGCCCTGTGTGTCCTCATGAAAGAGAGGCCAGAGACACAGTGTAGGACAGTTTCCTGCAGAGCAGGAGGCTGAGGATTGTGGTGGATAAGCAAGGCCCCCCACTGACTGAGGCACTTACACCTCTCTTCCTTCCCCAATCCCATACTGCTTTTCCATAAGCATGTTACTTCATTTTTTCTGCTTTTGCTTCTGTGGGATAGGGTTTTGCTATGTGTCCTAGGCTGGCCTTGAATTCATGATGATCATTCTCCTGCTTTAGCCTTCCAAGTGCTGGGATTGTAGGTATGTGTGTCCCTGAACCAGCTTTTCTCTCTTTGTGTGCCTGATGCTTTCCTCAGTGTCTCCTGGTTGGACAGTCATGTGACTTTGTTGATACAATTTGTTTTACCCAGAAAAGTAGTTGATAGTTTTCAGCTTCCTTTGTATGTCATTATACAATGAACATTTCTACGTTATTAAAATTATTTGAAATCTTGACTTCTAGGTATTATATAACTTACCATGGTCATACTGTGTGATACATAATATATTATATATAAGTATGTATACCATGTATAATACACTAAATTCTATCTGTGTATGTATATATTTCCCTTTGAATAACTTTGTAAGATCAATTAGAAAATGTTGAATTTTTTAAATTAAAAACAAAATTGTCCTGAATTACAAAAGAAGATAACCCCATTGCATATACCTCTGAGGGTGACCGTTCTTATGACTTGGACATCTTTTATGCACATTTTGGAGAATAAGCCTTTCTAAAGCATTATGGCAAACTCTCTCTGCCAAGGCTGCTTTTTGCTTTGCACTGAATCTGGAGAATGGTGAGCTGGTGCTTGTGTGAAGTAAATTAATGTATGTGGGGAGTCAAATGCCACTGATGGAAATGTTTAAGAGGACAGTGTCTGCAAATACTTGGCATAGGTGTGAGTTCTCGTCCCGTTGTGTGTGCTGATTGTGTAGTATTAGATGACGATCAGTTCTGCCCAGTCAGCCATGACACACCGTTCAGAAGATTTGTTAGATGAAATGACTGAGCACCACTCTCTCCCTTTGTCTCCACAGGACCATCCGGGTATGGCTGAAAAGAGACAGTGGCCAGTACTGGCCCAGCATCTACCACACAATGGCCTGTAAGTCCCAGAATCCTCTACTTAAGAGCCTTGTTTCTGATGCCTTTGATGATTTAATTTCAAAACGCCTGGCTAAAAATTGCTGCTGGATTTCAGAATGCGTTCCTTTGTTGCCTAAGACTCTGAAAGGCTGTAATAAACCACAGGAAAACTCCTTTCCAGAGGCAGTTGGTCTACCAGCCTAACTGAAACAGGACCAGCATTGAAGAAAGAAAGGATTACAAAACAAAACAAAACAGGAAAAGGCCATTTTCCTTCATCCTAATTTGTCCAGCGTTAACTCCGTAGTGACTTCACAAAAATTACTTTCATAGTTACTTAGTGTGTAAGTGCTCTTACCTTAGCGGATATTTGGAGGTTATAGGAAAACTTAAAGTGTCGACTCCTTCCGTCTACCATGTGGGTACTATGGAGCAAGCTTGGGCTTTTCAGCATCTGCCTTTAAATGCTGAGCCTTCTCATTGGTCCAGAAGTCTCTTTTTATTCAGTGGTTAGGGGCTGACACAGCCTGTTAAAGACCTGCAGTTATGACCAGCCTTTTGCCTGCCCTTTTCACTGTCCCTCAGTATTGTAGAAAGATGTGGACCAAGGAGCAACACTTTGTAGATGGGGNGTCTTCTCAGAAGCTGGGCATGTAGCTCAGTTGGAAGAGTGTTTGCTTAGCATGCTTGAAGCTCTGAGTTCAATACCCAGAATGGCATAAAACTGCATGGTTGCCCATAGCTATATAGCAAGGTTCAAGACCAGCCTGGGCTACATGCGACCCTGTCTTGTAGGATGTACTGACATAGAATTACCCATACAATGTACACACCATCACATTACCATATCTCTGTCTTTCTTCTTTTCTTCAGCTTTTCTCAGACAAAGCTCTGCAAAAAATGCCTGGATGCCATCCAAGGCCAAGTGGGAGGTGACTCCTTCTGTCCCAAACAGCCACAAAGGAGACAGCTTCTGAGGGGATTCTCAGAAAGTGTTACACCTTGGGCCTCCCTTCTCCATGACATAGGGAGGTGGGGGGTGAGACAGGAAAGGAGCAGGCTAAAGGCTAGTCACACTCACAGGAGTAAATGGAGTGCATAGGCCGTTTTGTAATGGGGTCTTAGCTCCTAACTAGTGAGTGAACAGCCGCAACTGTGGGGCTCTTGAGGCACCGTTCCTTAATGAGGGATTTCCTTGAATTAAAGACTTCAAAGATCAGATGACCCTCTAGGAAAAGAAATGGATTTGTTGTGAGCTTAATGGTTTGTTCCTGAAGGACATTGTGAAGTTGTCCATGAGAGGGCTCCTGTCCGTTGTCCTGCTTGCTGTTGACACTGGTCACAGCTTTCCTAAGAAGCATTCCAAAACTGCTGAGTTTGGTACCAGTACGGATCAGCAGTCGTTCAGCACGTTCTGTGTAAGGAGAGTCATCCTTCGCAGCAGCTCTCTGCTTAGCATTTTCCCATTTATTCATTGTGTGTGCAGTGTTTGGGTCCTATAATAATTTCTGCCTAAAGTTAGTGGTTTATCGGTGTTAGACCTTCCAAGAGCTTTGGACAGCTGGTCAACTTCTTTATGTTTATAATCACTCAATGAAAATGAAACACTTTTGGAATCCTGCTTAAAGGTAAGTATTAGCAATGGAATACAGAGCACATCGGAAGACTCCCTGAAAGGCTGCTCATGGTGTGCCAAGTCGTAGAACCTTCTTGTTGCCCCTGTCTGCATGTATTGTGGTGGCATAGCCTTGGTTCCTTACTCTGAATTCCCTCCTTAACTGTGAAGCGACTGTCTTAGTTAGAGCGCTTCTGGAACCTGTTTGAGCAACAGGGCAGCAGGAGGTGATATCATCTGGGCCTCATTAGCTACACCAGCCACACAAGGAGCTTCAGCTGGACTCATGGCTTCTTCCTTCCAGTGGCCCAGCCACAGATCTGGTAACTGAGGGAAGTCACCCCTGTGCTGGCAGAGCGTCATCGTCATGGCAGAACACCTCTTCCGTGCTGTTGGTGTTAACCTTTTCAGGCTTCCAGCCCCGCTTTCTTCCATAGTTCAGACTTAGCCTCTTGGGTCCTGAACACTGGGGCTCATGCTCCTCAGATGCTGAGACTGAGATGCATGTGTCCCATGTCTAGTTGTTACTCTTNAGATTGTTCCCCCTTCTCCTCGAACTATTTTTCTTGCAGTGCTAGGAAGCAATGTCTCTAGCCCTCCCTTTTCCAAATATTTTGTGCAACTTTATTGTGAATTAGAATCAGTAAATTACATCTATTTATATTGTGTGGAGAGAGGTGCTGCAAGAGGAGGTCAGAGGACAACTTGTGAGAATCTGTTCTCTCCTACCATGTGGATCCTGGGGATCAGGCTTGACAGAAAGTGCCTTTAACCACTGAGCTTTCCTGCTGGCCCCTGCTGTGACTGATTTTTTTTCCCTAGGGCACTAACACTCCATCATGGCTGTTAGATCTTGAACATGTGACCATGGTCCTCTCTGTCCCTGTCCATCCTTTTTTGGCTTCACTGGCTCTGCTGAGGTAGTTCCCAGTTTAAGAAGGAGGGCTGGAAAGAATAGGCCCTGGACTCTGCAGTGGCTGCCTAACACCTGTATGCCGTGTTTGTTTCAACACACAGCTGCTGCTGCTGGGTTTTGCTGGGTTTTGTTGTTGTTACTGTTTGAGACAAGGCATCACCCTGTAGCCTTGAACTNGCAACAGTCTTTCTCTTCAGCCTCCCAAGTGCTGAGCCCCAGTCCCAGCTTAGACACTTCTGTGTTGCCTAAGCTTCAGTAGCATGGCAGTGAGAAAATGTAGAAATGAATTGTGAAAAGTAATTTCACAATGCTATTTTCATGTGACATTTCTTGCATAATTAAATTCAAAATACAAGAAAAATGTCCTTTCTACAAATCTGCAGATTACTGGATTTGAGATATTTAGTGGCCACCTACCAATTCCAGCTTGCCTGTGACCAAGGTAATCTTTTACATATTGCCATCAGTGGCCAGTCCTGCTCTGTAACCTTGCTTCCCTTAGCAAGAGTCACTTTCACAGTCTACTGTGCTGAAGAAAAAGTGATGACTCAGTTTCTTTGTGCCCTGTGCCTTTTCTCCTTGGAAGATAAAATTTGATGATGTCATCACAGCCATTTTATGAAGAAGAGGCTGAAGAGATACAAGTTGATGGCTTGTGGCAGTAATTCTAATTCACACCTGTTTATGACTGCAGAACTGTGCTGTCTACCAAAAGGGTGAGGTGGATCCACAGTGTTNTATGCACAGGACCACATGGCAGTGTTGAGATGCCATGGGCCAGGAAGTCTATGGCAGCCCCTCAACTCTGCCACTATAGTACGAAAGCAATAGTGAACAGTGAGGGCGTCTGGCTGGGCTCCCGCACCAAAGACTGTAAATAGAACGTGCAGCGGGTAGGTCCGGCCGTCTGCTCTGAGTTTTACACATGTGATTCTGACTCACAGGTGCCTTTTTGTATATATTGCCATTAATTTGAAAGATGGTCTGTGTTTTTCCTGTTTGTAAAGCTTTGTGAGTACTTGACCCCTCCACTCCCGTTTTTAAACTTTATATTGCTTACCCCAGTAGAAACCTCTCTTCTAGAAGAAGAGAGGGGGGGAAAAGCAGTCCAGGGTATTACAATATCCAAACCAAACTAGGGAGAGTTTTTTTAATTTAAAAATTCTGGGGTCCATGAGATGACACGGTGGGTAAAAGTGCCACATGAGCCTGGCATCCTGAGGTTATTCTCTGGAGCCCACAGTGGAAAGTTGTCTTCTGATCTCCACATATCCACTGTGGCACATGTGTGCCCCCATCACACACACAAGACAATAGTAATAATAAATNTAAGAAGTCTCTAGCATCATAGAATTACTCAGCCCATTGACATTTTTACATAAATGAAGAATTTTACATATTTATGCAGTTTTATGATAGTGTCAGGCATTAAGAGAATTGAAGCTTAAAGCCAACATCAAAATGTATCATCAGCTGATAAGCAAACAAAAAATGGTAACAGTGAATCTTTTAAATCATCAAAGCAACTGATGATTGCTTTAATTGCTTGAGGTTGGGGTGTGTGTGTGTGTGTGTGTGTGTGTGTATAACAATATATCTTTGTGGTTATAATTATCTTTTAATTCAGACAGCCTCACTTTGTACATATAGCTGGCCTCAAATTCCCTATGTAGACCAGGCTGACTTCAAACTCACAGAAATTCTCCTACCTCTGCCTCCTGGGTCCTGGGATTAAAGTCATGTGCCACTATGCCTGGTAGAGGGTATAATTATTAAACATGAGATTATACATTATAAACTCAAAACATAAATATAAAAGTGTACAAACTTGAAACCANTTCAAAGCCACACATCCGACTGAGTTGTGCACAGTGTCAGTATCTACCTTCACCTGCAGAGTTCTTGAATGCAACCGAAATAGNCCTTTCCTGTGTGTGATCTTACAGTCGTCTTTGGGTGCAGTTCTGTGTTATATTTTCTTTGGCAGAGTTTGAGCCCAGAGGCTTAGGAGATTGCTCAGTCAGTAAAGTGCCTGCTACACAAGTACAGAAACCTGAGCCCTGATCCCCAGAACCCACATAAAAGGCAGACACAATGCTGATTGCCTGCAGTGCCAGCGGTGCAGGGCAGAGAATAGGAAGTTGCTGGAAACAGGCAGATCTCTGAAGCTCATTGGCTAGCCANCCTGGCTGAATTGGTCAGCTACAGGTTCAGTGAGAGACCCTGTCTCAAAACATAAAGGTAAAGAGAGATCAAGGAAAGACACCCGATGTCTGCATCTGGCTGCACGTTCATACACATACACGAAGAAGTATACCTGCCACACACACTAAATAAATAAAAGCCAAGGAATGCTTAAGCCTAATGGNGTGAGAAAACTTCAAGTTATTTTCAAGCTCTGACTTCCTTTGAAGATTTTTTTTCTCATTGACTTTTCCGTTGGGGATTTGAGACTTTATCTATTCGTTCGTTCATTCATTCATTCATTCATTCATTTTTAATAGTTTTAATCCAAAGCCACACACATCTGGTTTATTTCCCCCCCACATGTATTTTTATGCTGTGGGTCTTTCGTTGCTAGTTAAAATTATTTAGGCCGAGTGAACCCAAGCAGTTCTGTCTCCAAATGTTCGGTTTTAGAAATCACATTTGTTCTGATCTGGAAGAAGACAGTTTGGAGTTTCTACTGCTTAAGAAATTTATTCTGTTGCCCNTGATTCCTGGAAGAGGGATGGGTTGGCCATAATGNGTGTGTGTATGAAAGAGGTCGGCGCTGTCCCATGNAGTCACAGCTNTGCTTACTGCAAACTGGGGTGTGTGCTTTTGCAAAGGGCATTAATTTTTATTTTTCTCCTGGGGAATAAAGTAATCCCATGATGGGTTTCCTTGCTCACATATGCCATGGGATTGGAATTCTCACACNAGTACTCTTCGTTTTTAGAGTCTACCTGGTCATTGCTCTTTTCTGGGGAAGGGTGGCATGGCAGGGTGAGCATCTGGATGTCAGAGCATGCCCAGAAACACTGCTTCCGGAGGCGTCTGTGCTGCAGCAGGAGCTCCACCCAGACGAGACTTCATGCTGGCAAACTTCACCAAAGTTCTGAAAGTAACTGTGAGATGACTTAGACTGTTCCAGTGTTAAAGTTANGCCATGGGGAGTTACGTTTTCAATGTGTAGAATTCATTTTTCATAAAGCATTTTTGTCTATTTTTAAAACCTAAACTAACTCTTCTTAATAATAATATGCTTTTAAAAATGGCTTCCAGTACTTGCCTTCTCTCACAGTGTGGTCTTTGTCTTTCTGCCAGCTCCTTGCTCTGCTATGGCTTACCATCACGACAGCAGACGGATATTTGTGGGCCAGGATAACGGGGCTCTAATGGTAGGTAGTATCTCTGATGTATTCCGTATGTCCTTTGTAAGACTACCCCACGTTTACTTACTACCTCAGTTTATGCTGAACGTGTTGTTTGGCATGAGCAGTGTCTGATTCATCATAGATGTTAGACTGAAAATAAGTTCAATTTAATTAGTGCTTATAAACTAATTACCATGGATCTCAGAATGCTCTCATGATTGGTATCTTGGTGCTCAGGTCACCCACAAAGCACAGACTTTTTACAGTGGATTTGAGACCTGTNGCTGCTGCTGTCTTTGACAAGGTAGTGGAGACTCTGTGTGTGTGCATTTCTGTGAAAGACAGAGCTGAGAAGACAGACCAGNTATTCATCCAGGAACTCCTGTGGTTCTAGAGGAAAGCAGTGCACCTTGAACCACCTTTGGTGAAGGATAGGATATTTAAATTTTCCGTCTGTTACTGACTGGTGTGTTTTAAATTTAATCGTGTGTACGTAGCTGTGTGTTTCCTTGATAGGAACATAACTCATGCACTATATTGGNCATCATTTTACATGCATATGTGAGTGGTTTGTGGTGCTTTGTGCACTCATTAGAGCACGTCAGCATCACCACTTTGTAATTGCAGAACATTTTCACATCCCCTAAAGAAAACTTGTCTTCATTGGCAGTTGCTTCCTTGTACATCTATCTCCCCCATCTGGCGGTCTCTAATCTACTTTCTCTGAATGGGGAGTTGTCTATCCGACACATTTTGTGTGAACAGAACCATGTTCTATGTGTGTATGTATTTCTTATGTGTGTCTTGGGGTCTTCCTGCTACAGTTTGGATTAGTTACTTCATCCCTTTTTATAGTAGACTGGTATTCTCTTAGAGAAATTACACTTTGTCAATTGATGAATTGATTGGCATTGGGATTATTTCCATGTGGGGCTACTGCTACTAGTAGCATTGTGTATAAGTCCCTGTGTGGTCTACATTTTTCAATTTGTTAGATATAGGAATGGAATTTCTGGGTCATATGGTGACTAACATTTCAGGAAGTTCTCTGTCTGCTTGCTTACTTACTTACTTATTTATTTAGAGCCTTGCTTTATAGGCCAAGCTGCCCAAGAACTCACCCCCTTAGTTCCTTTACCCCCAAAGTGCTGATCTTTAGAAGCATGCACCACCATCTGGTGCCCTGGGTTTGGGTCCTAAGTTCTTGCTTAAAGTTTTGTAAAGCCCAATTTATCTTTTCTTTTC
>LZPO01044624.1:0-17188 GCA_001675575.1 Neotoma lepida
CGCCAAAATGATGTCTCCCATCTCAGTACCAGCCCAAATTCTCTCTGTACCTCTTTGAAATTATTTTCATGCCTTTGACAATTAATTTCACACATCAAGAGGAAGTGTGTTATTTGTGCATCATTTGTTTGGGAGGGGGAAAATCACAAGTAAACTTTAAGATTGTAAAGTATTGCTCTGTGAAAAATCAGAAGTCCTGTGTTTTTTTTAAATGCTTGTAGTAATATATGAACATAATTATTTTCTCTAAATGCAGCCATATTAATGAAAAGCAGAAGGCACGAAACTGGTTTGCAGTAGAGTAGCAATAAAATGCACCAGTCTGTCCTTACACTCCTAAATATGCTGAGATATTGACATCTGAAATAAAAACAACTATCTTGTTTATTAAATATCAGGAAAACCTCTTCAACTGCAGCTCCGTAAACGTTACACATTTAAATAATGGCGTTCTCTGTAGGACTTAATGCTGGACTGTGACTATTTGACCTGGGATGTCATTAACAACTTATACATTTTAAAATCACGTTTTGAAATGCACCAAAACTAAGATCGTAGTGAATTTAATTTCAAAGGCAGACTGTCCCTCCTTTTATGCTGTCTGTGGTGATCCTTGATTTTTTTCTACACTGATATGAAATGTTAATGAGCAGAGGCACGGTGTACCATTTCACCTGGAGCAATGAAAACATTAAAATCGCTTTAGAAGCCTGAATAAAACTTTATTTTATAAATATAATCCATGTTAAAGCTCTGCCGTTTCACTGCACGTTTGAAATAAGGGCACATGGAAAAATATGGAAGCGGTTCCTTTGAGATAGCTAACTAAAGCTACAAAATGAGCGCGCTCCAACATTTCCAAGGAACACGGTTCAAAAGTTGTACGATTACTACTAAGGTTGTTTTATTCTCTCCCACATTTGGAACAGGAAGTCTGTGTTGTTCTTGAAGAATTCTGAAAAGCAATGTCACACTCTGATGACCTCTTCTCCTCATTAAAACGTTCCCAAAGATAGCGCTCTGCATGATGTTTTGTGGCTTCGGCAGCCATGAACTAATTTGTACCTCTTATTTTGATCATGCACTGGCGGAACCACCAAACAATATTTTCCTTTAAACACAGAGAGGCCTTTCAAGAGCTCAGCATGCACTTCTACCCTCTTTTTAATCTTGGAGCACCTATTTATTTGCTCTTTTCACGGCTAAATCTTCTTTGCTCCTTTCTATCCCCTGAAAAGCGGCTAGTTAAAAATCTTCAGTGTTTTTTCTTCATAGGCTTAAACCACTAAAAGGGGTATTTCCATAAAAAACAGAGATGAGGGTTTATAGATAGAGCCAGAGGCCAATTTGCATTTCTAATTTTTAATCCTATTAAACTAAAATAATAGTTATTTAGTTACTACCTTTCTGTAATAGGCATGACCACTAAAACTAGAGTGGAAAAATACATATTGCTTAGGAAAATTACTTTTTTCAAGTTTCCTGCAGTGAAGTTTAGAAGATTCTGCTTGAAGCTTATTTGTAACTCGCCAATTCACTGGCTTATTTTCTGTACTGTTACGTTCTCTTTGGCACAGCAACATCAGCCCTTTGTATAGGTGTCTCTGTATCACTGAGGTGCATGGAGAATATTTCAGGCAATGTGTAGGAATTTGTCCTTATTGAGAGACATGTATTTAATTTAGTGAGAAAAAAAGGAAGAAAACTATAATAAAATGTCATTGATAATGTACACAACTTTTTAGACAGTTATATTGTGAGCCTCAATGATGAAAGCAAGTACAAGCAATTTGAGAATTCAGAAGCATTGTCTTAAATGTAGGCTAACATGAGACTATGCCAACAACTGAATAAAATATGATTACTCCATGAAGCCAATGGACAGCTATAAATAGAATAGCTGCTAAGATCTAATGTCTCCTAGAGGAGAAATCTGCAACCACCTACTAATAAATACATTCCTACTCCACATGATTTATTCTTATAAGATGTCCTTACACCTTTGATTTCTTTGAAACATATTGAACCTACTGATAGAAACATTTTACTGTTAAATAATCTTGTTTAACCATTAAATACGTGTTCAATCTCAGTAGAAATTTCAGTATCATATAAAGTTGTTAAAAATGTTTACTTGCAAGCTTTCAATTTTTCAAGAATCAATTGATTCTTGAGTGTTGTTTTGTTTTACATAAACATGCAATTCATTCAAGTAGCTTTTCAATTTATTTGTGAAACTAAACAGTTGTTTAAATGAAATAGCTAAAGGTACTATATATAAAATGATATCATGAATATTCAATTGTAGAGAATTCAATTTAAAATTTTCAAAGTAAAATCAATCAATATTGTCAAAATATGTTATCTGGAACTTTTCAAATCATTGCATATAGGTACTTTATCCATCTTTTGATTTCAGATCACTTCATGATTAATCTTTTTCATTGAATCATCCACTCCAGGGGCAAATTAGAATTTGTCAACATTGTTAATTTCATGTAATAGTCTTCAAAATGTAACTGGTTTTGCTGTTTAGAATTGTTTCTTCCATAAATTGTCTTTAGCTAATTTAATCTTTAAAAAGATTAACTGTGTGTCCTATCATGCCTTGATTGTCTATTAAACATCATTTTTCATAAACACATATAGTGACCAGCAATTATCAGAAAATTTCTTGATAATCTTTTCCCCCAACTTAAAGAATATGCCCATTTATTCTAATATATCTCTTTAAATATTTTTTTAATTTTTGAGATATTCAACTCTAAGATGTATTTATTGTTTTGTATTTTGTTTTGTCTTACCGTCAGAGAACCCTTACCAGTGGGCTTCTCTGGCCTCAGAGAAAATAAACACACAACATCATCTTCCTGGGGTTTCTGGCTTACTCAACTGATGTTTTTCAGCTTTCTGAAATGAATTCAGATTGCCCTGGTTGCAAACATAGGCCCTGCCTCTGAGCATCTATAAGTCTGATCAAGTCAATTCATGAATTGGAGTCTTAACTTTCCCAAGTACAAAGTGGATTTAGTGATGAATCCTGTGAGGTTACTAGATGATTGGAAAGGCTATCGGTAAAGAAGATGATGATGGTAGACTATGGGTGGCATTTTGTCAAACTTGAAGAAGCCTGAGCTGCTTCTTCAGCTCACTAGTTATTTTACCTTCCTATCAACTCATGCGTGAGCTATATTCTAAGTCCTACTTTGTTAAGAATAACTTTATATGATAGTTGTGAAAAATTCTTAAATAGTATAAATACTACAGAAATGATCATAATATCATAAAATAAGTTTTGAGACTTCCAAACCCAGGGAATTGTCATTTTTATAATCCTGAACTTTTTGGGCTAAAAAAAGGAAGATTCAGAAATGTATTCATCAGGTTCAAATAACTAGCTAAATATTTCACCCTTCATTCATGATATATAAATCTGCCTCAATACAATTGATAAGGAGATACTGCCTACTCTGTAGAAGACATCTTAAAAGCTACACTATTGTAAACTATAACAAGTTTATTTATTTAATAAGATATAATCAGTTACTGCATTCACAACTAGTTTATGGCAAATTGGGGAAAAAAAGAATCACATAAATTGTACATGGCCTTTTCAGTAAGGGCACTGTGATTTGTTTTTGGTTTTGTTTTGTTTTTTATTTTTGTTTTTTGGAGACAGGGTTTCCGGGTGTCCTGAAGTCCACAGAATCATGTAATCTGCTCATAGGAGTTTACAGAGACTGAATNGACAACCAGGGAGCCTGCATGGGACTGACCTAGGCCCTCTGCATTTATGTTACAGTTGTGTAGCTTGGTCTATTTGTGGGACTCCTAACAGTGGGAACAAGGGCTATCTCTGACTCTTTTGTGGGCTTTTGGGACCCTTTTCTCCTATTGGTTGCCTTGTCCAGCCCTAATAAGCGGAGGTGCCTAGTCTTAGTGCAACTTGATATGCCATGTTTGGTTGATATGCATGGGAGGCCTGCCCCTTTCTGAATAGAAACAGAGGAGGAGTGAATGGGGCATAGAGGGAAAGTGAATGTGGAGGGACTGGGAGGAGAGAGGGAGGGGAAACTGTAGTCGGATGTAAAATAATAATAATAATAATAATAATAATAATAATAATAATAATAATAATAATAATTTTTTTAAAGCTCAACTTTTGTTTGTACCCTTCTCTGGTCCATTCTGACTTCTGTCCACTAGATGTCCCCAGTATGTCATATAGAGGAGCTTATCTCAGACATCCTTGTTAAGGAGCCGCTGCTTCTTTTTGAAGTGAATCCTGGGATACCTTGTCGAGTGATTTTTATTCCTCAGTTCATTTCAACCTCCAAATTAGCAAGCTACTAATCTAGGGAGAAATGCAATCATTTAAAGATGGGGAGGGGGGGTGACTGGGAGACAGAGTGTAACTTTGCAGGTTTAAGAAGCAATTAAAGAATATGTATATCTTCTTTCTGAGACATGTTTAGGAAATCAAAGAGCTGAAATGAGGTAAAAATCCTTAGAGAAAAAGTTCATAGCCTTGAAAGGGAGGATTCTTAACACAACTTTTAATTGTACTGATTTCAAAGAATGAATAACATTTACACAAAATAGTTCAGAAAACTTTAGTAACAGCAGGAGATTTGTTTAATTTGAACTGTAATAAGTTAAAGGGCTTTTTTAAAGCAAAGGCTTAAACGGTCACCTAACGTTTCCCTTCCTAATTCACACAAAAAGCAAAGGCTATGAGACTGAAATACAATAATAATTGCTACACGGGATGTTCACTGAGAGCTACGCTTGCAAAATCCTGTCTTTTTCCCTCCCCCCAAAAATCCTATTGGGCCCATACTACGGGAGACTTCCACCTCTGCCTGAAAAATAGCATCCTCTGGCTTCTGTGGCAGTGGTGCTCCAGACTGTTGAGAGCTTCCTCCTCTAAAGAAATTGAAGAATCCCTACAAGGTGTCTCAAAATGGAAGCGCTCTGGCAGTGCGTCTCTGCCTCTCAGGGCAAGAGGTAACAAGTTCAGCCTGTGAAGTAGAACAGTCTCTGCCCCAGAGCAAGACAGGAAATAAAATACAAGAGCCTTCTGATGAATTCTCTCTTACTCCGAGTTAATGCGGGCATCCAGGAACAATGGCCCCATCTAACCAGAGTTGAAGCCTCCATTCACAGCCCTGCACTCCACGCCCAGAGCAGGAACAATGGACCGTTTTCACTGCTTCCCAACCAGTCCTGGCCTTTCAACAAGCCTCCTCCCTTGAGAGCCTCTTCCCTTCCAGTGTCCTTTGATTAAAGCATAACCTTTCATCCCTCTAGTGTCTTACTTTTATTATTTATTATGTTAAGAATGAAGTGAATGTTAAAAGAAAGTTTAAATCACTGAATCTTGAATGTCTTTAGTTTATAATCAAGGTAAGAAAAGTCAATTCTATCAAAAGGAACCACTACAAAACAATTTAATGATAAATTATGAAATCCTGGCAACAATTGATTCATGCAATGTAGTTACTTACATCCTATTAGGAGGGGTTTATATAGGATATGAAGCTAGTAGTAGACAAAAACAAAAAAGCAAAACACTGAAGACCTGGACACGTGATGGGAGGCAACTGAGAAGCCACTGGGAACTCTCCGGGTGAGAAGATACAGATATGCAAATGAGCATGCCTAAGAGGAAGGATGAAGTCAGCTATATGTGGGTAGAGCACTCAGAAGCACCTGGACAAAATGGCCATGGCATTCAGTAGGCTGCATGGCACAAATCCAAGGGTTAAAGACCCAAACAGAATCCTTAAGAGTATTTTAAGTTAGAATATTCTAGAAATGTTCTAGAAATATGGAAGGAATACTCTAGAAATATTACCACAGCAAGTTAAATGCAGCAGATAACATGAGAAAGGAAATGCTAATCCTGCCATGGAAGGTAAAGGAATATCAGAAAACCATATCTATTTAAACAATCTGATAAGAGGGGTCAAGAAAAAGAACCAGAAACCACAGAAAAAGAAGTAAGTGTATTAAATAAACATGGTGCAAAAGGAAACAGGTGAAAGGCCTGGTTCAGGCACAAAAAAGAGCTCGCTACTTCTTTCTTAAATCCTATAATGGAACATTCTCTGCGTTCTGTTAGCATTCCACAGAATTAATAACCCATTTCCATCACTTTGCCTCTATAGTAATTCCATCCCAGAAGACTACATCTTTGAGAAAGCCGAGGATAAACTCACATAAGTAGAAGATCCTTTGTCAAATCTCAAATTTCTGCTAAGAACAAAGTCTCTTTAATTTTAAGCCACTACATACTGAAAATTAATAAAATGAAACAAGGTACATATTGTATAAAATAAAGCAACAATCCAGCAGGCTAGCGCCACACAAGCCCACTAGTGACTATCTTAAACACACTTCCTAAATGAATATAACAGTCCATAGGTGTAACTTAGAGCCAAAACAATATGGCAGATGAGACCTATTTTGCATTTCTGTTGCTATTCAGGGCCTTCTGCAGGTGCTCTGCATTCTGGAGGCCTTGGTACGGTCCCCTTTTCATTATTCAAGAAATATTTACAGGGTGCCCCCAAGTGTGCTGTCACATCCACTGGAGATGTAAACCAGTGGTCTAGTGTCCTTTCTGGGCTGTCACCAAAATCCCCCCATCAGGAAGTCAGCCATTCATTTTAAAAACAATTATGTTGTGTAGAGTATCTCCCTGTAGGAAACTAGGGAAAAAATTATCTTACATGATACACGCCCTCTAGTCATTTACAATCCATGTAAATTACAGAGGCATACAAACAGATGCATCGAGCTAATAAATAATGCATGCTCAGGAAGTTAGTGCTGTAGGAACTGACCCAGGAGTTCACAGGAGGAATATATCAGTAAGGCAGGATAAAGCCATTAAAAGCAAAAATTAAAATACCATTTCCAAATTTAAATTGCCTGATCCATTGATTTAAATATCCAAAATGATTAAAAGACTTGTAGCAGCTTAAACTACTATATTCTCATTATTATGTTAATGCAATGAATAATAAAGAATTTTCTATAAGAATGTTTTTCAAAATATTAAATAATTCTTTAAAACTAAGTTTTAAGGACCATATCTGTAACAACATTCTTTTGCAATGAGGGTCTTCAAATTATGATAAGTTTGTTTAATTACCGTTTATACAAATCAGCTCACTAGCCTAGCCCATCCTTAGTACCACTAAGCAGAGAAGCTTCCTTGTGCAGTGGGTATTCCTTAGTGAGGAGACTTATAACCTAACCAGTCAAAGTGGTGAGCATAAGTGACTGTGAGTTCTCTGCCCTAAATGGGACATCTGTATCAACACCACCCCTCCCCAAGGCTTTGTTTGGGATCATCAAGAGAAAGGGAGCAGAAAGATTATAAGAGCCAGAGGGAGTAGACAGCTATGGCTTAGCAGTGTTCTCCAGACACGACTGGTCAGTAGCACACATGAACTCACAGCAGCTGTGACTATATGCACAAGGTCCGCAACATGTGTAAGACCAGTGCAAAATAAAGCCAGAAAAAACTCCAGTGTGGCTGTGGATGGGACAGGGAGGAGGAGGGAGTCACAAAGTCCCACCCCCTATCAAAGGTGGCATTAACAACTGGCTGCTGGGAGAGGGTCAGTGTTCTTCGGGGAGTCAGACCCTGAGAGGAGACCCATGGTCCAATATGTATATGTATATGTATGTGTATGTGTATGTGTATGTGTATGTGTATGTGTATGTGTATGTGTATGTGTATGTGTTTATGTATATGTATATGTATATGTTTATGTATATGTATGTGTATACATTATATATATAGAGAGAGAGAGAGAGAGAACTTGAAATTGAGAGAGAATAATGGGGAGGCGGCTGAAGGGGAGAAAATGTGGGGCGGATTTAACTATAATACATTGTACGCATGTATGAAATTTTCAAGCAATAAAAAGTATTGGTAATTCAAGATTTAAGTATCAATACACATCTTGTTGAAGCACCAAATGTGAGTCTAAAGTTGTAACTGATAAGTGGCCCGAGCCTGGTGCAAAGATCTCTTTGGTCAGTTTTGAGGTTTGTAAGCATTTTTCAGACATGATCAGGATATTATTTTGGTTTATCTCATCTTATTGTAGTCACAGAGTGACTTTGTCAGGTGTTGGTGCCAGTTAGGTTAAGCGGAACTGACTATTTGGAAGACCAAGACATTCTTCATTTTCTTTCTGCCCCCCAGCCAGTGAGGCTTTGCCATGAGTTCCTCTGGTGTTTACGAAGACATAGACTAATGATTGTTGAGACCTCAAGAAATAGACAAGGGTCATACTGAAGTGATGGATTCCTGAGAATATTAACCAACCTGGAGGAGGCAGGTTCACTTTAAGGAAGAGCTCCTTTTTCTAGGATATTCTCCAAAACATCGTTGGGCCCCTACCAATAACAATTTCACACTATGGCTCTTGAGACGACATGACCATAGCTGAATCGGTCAGGCAACTCCACTCAGAAATTGGTAAGTGAGATTACCAGAACCCAAATGAGAGCTGGGTTTGCCAAAGGTGAATTCAGGAACTTATTTGGTGTATCTCTGAGAGTTATTGAAAACTACATTACAGACAGTAAATAACTGAGAAACACAGAGAGAAGCAGAGATGCAGCCAGTGGATGGCTGTGAAAAATTTCAGTTCCTGTTTCTAATCTCTTTCTGAGTACCAGCTATGTTCTCACCCTGAGTTCTGTGTCTCCATGACATTTTTTCTACTTTTGCTTAAACCAGCTCTAGACTAGTTCTGGAATTTATAAAAAGAAATACCTTATTCTCAAAAATAATTCAATGTCCCATACAAATATATCATAGACCTCCTAATTGTTGTTCAATGTTTAGTCGTCCCACCCTTGTTTTTTTTCTTCTGTAGAATCCTCTCAGTTCTANCTGGTTGCTCTATGCCAAGCCTCCTTTGTAGCTACATATGACCACATGACCAGGTTCAGTCTAAAAGTCTGTGAGAGAAAACAATGTATACAACTTTAGGATTATCTCCTGTAGATAGGCACCCAGCTTTAAGTTTCCGTCTTTCAGTAACTCCCATCCTGGAAAACGGCAATGACTGGAATAGCTGGAATGGTGGCTTGACAGAGCCAACCCACCCACAAGCATCTTGGTGACCTTAGGGTAGAAGATTCTAGCATTATCCTGGGATCATTTGCCTCACTTTACACTAGCAACATAAAAGCAGAATAAACTTCTATATGAACCAACAACACAAATCTAGACAATGAGTCCCAAGCCACAATTTATAACAAGTGTCAGTCACTTATGCTAACCAAGAGAGGGTGATATTCTGGTCATTTTTGAGGTTTGCATAGTATTTTTGTTTTTTTATACAATTAAGCATGAGAGTCTTCTTAATCAATGCTGAGAGGTTGTCATAACAGACCTTCAGAATACATGCAGAGCTAGCTGAGCAGAGAATATGTGAGCAGGAATTCTCATTCCAGGATGAAAAGCTGAATGAAGTACAACATGAAAGAGACAAGCATCCATCCTGGGTTTCCCAGCTGGAAGCAGATAGAGAAAACATGTTTAGCGAACTGAAATTTCTGAAGTCTAAATCAAGAAACTGAATAGATGTCTTGCCAAATTCAGTTCTGTACATCACCACTTGCTGTGTACATGATGATGCTTCTATTAGGGAGCTGCAGGATCCTGGCACTTGGAATGGGAATGGGAGGAGTCAGAGAAGTAGGGAAACCACCTTCGGGTTCTGCCAGCTATTGCTGCCTCTAGTTCTGCACACAGAGCACAATGGCCTGAATCACGTTAAGCATGGGTCTGGGCAGGAAGGGAAGAAGTGCCAGAGGAGACAAGAAGTTAGGGACCTTCAGATGTGCCTACCTAGTCTGGAATTTTATAGGTATTTGTGGGTTCATCACTGTTCTGGGGCAAAAGAAGAGACTTGGTACAAAGTCTCTACAGATATCATTCATCTGAATATGTGGATTATTAGCCTTAGGTGTGCATAAGGAAAGGTTACACAACAGCATACATTTAATCACAAGTTGTGTGTTTTGCCAATGCAAATTAAATTGTAAGTAAAATTGAGAGGAATACATTTTGGTTCTATAACATAGGGCTACAGGGATAGAGGGTTTATTGCTGCTGGAGGTTTGTGGGGGTGGGGTTATTATATTAATCTATTTGTCTAGATGTGGTGCCCAGTTTATTTAATCAATGTCCAGCTTAGGCCTTACAACGAAATTTTTTAGAAGTAATTAAAACTTAAACAAAAAATAGACTATAGATGAGCCTAGACCACATTCAACCAATTGAAACCTTAAGAGAAAAAGTGCTAAGATACACCAAAAGAGAAGCAATTCTGCCTCAAAACTGCGACACAGAAAACCTGCTTCCGAAGGCTTGCATTGCCTAGAAAACAGATTTGATACTAAAGACTACAAGACTGTCTCTTACCTAATCTCTAGCCTGACAGCCCACCACTGTCAAGCCAGTCAGTTCCCTAAAATCTCTCTCTTGCCTTCACTGTGTGTGTGCATTCTCTATCTCTAGATATCTCAGTGCATATTTTTATCACCGTGTCTCTATCTACATACACACATATATATCACCAAGGAAAATTCAAACATGGCTAACTATAACAAAATATAAACAAAACCATATCTTGAATAATGACCACTGTTACTTGTTTTCCTCAACCTGTAGAAGAATTTATGATGCATATTATTTTCACATTAATAGCCATAAATAATAATATGAATAAGTAATAAGTAATAATCCAAATAGTTTCATACTAGTTCCTCTTTTCTTCCTGAAAGTCTAGGAGCCCTGACCTCTTTTTCTTCCCTTCCCAAATGATGGTCACTGTGTCACATTCAAATCCATATTACCAAGAAAACAGGCTGAAACACATAAATTCCACCTCTCTAGAAAGCTATCTGAAAATAATGCCCATGGCTCTGTTCTCCTACAGGAAGTAGTTAACACAGTCCACCCTGGAGCATATCCTAGTGGAGCGGAGCCTTCAGCTCACAGCACAGGAATGCCTCCCTTTCTGCACACATAACGCAAGGTTATAACTGTTAGACACACTTGCAGCAAACACACTGAACTCAATGAGTTACAGGAAATTTCATAAAGTCAAAGTATTTCAATCCACAAACTAAAACCCTAGAGCCTAAAAGAAATATTTTATTTGTTAGGGGACCCAGGAGATCTAGTCAAATCCCAGATAGTTTCAGTTGCAGAAGTACTCTCAGGAAATAAAGGGATTTAGGAATAATGTAAATCCAGATGCACGAGCGAATTGAATCCACACCTTAATGGAATGGAATTCCCAATGCGGGTCCCAAACTAATACAAGGTAATTGTATAGTGGCAAAACTTCTCAGGTTGCTTAAAAACTTAAACTGCCATAACCTCTATGACAAGTAATATAAGACTTCAAGACTCTCATATGGATGAAACTAGAAAAAACATGTACAGAGTAAGGTAGCCCAAGCACAGAGAAACCAAGGTGGATGTTCTCTCTCATATGTGAATCCTAGTTTGAATCTCTAATGTTGTATGTCCAACTTACAGATCCTGCGGAGACCAGCAATACAGAAACAGGCCACTGGGAGGAAGGTGCATTAACAGCAAGGGTAGGTAGTATATTGTAGGTGATATGAAAATAGAGAGGAGGAATACAGGGTATTAAAATAAAAAGCTTAAGTAGGGAAGGAGTGGACAGCTATGGGAGAGAGAAGGATGGGGAAAACTCAGCTAAAATCAAAAGAGTATAAATAAGCCATATGGAAATCTACAATCTTATAATCAAACTGAAAAATTAATTGGAAAGGAGATACCCTGAATGGTAAACAAACAACCTTCACCTTAAGCTACAAATTATTAAGCGAAAAACATCAGTGCTAGATTTGGGATAGCTCCTTACAAGTTGTTAGTCAAGGAGGCCCTAGACCCTAGGACCCGGAGGCCACCAAACAATCCATGCCTTTGTCATCACTCTTGTTTGCCCACCAGAGCTGGATATTATGACTCTTTTCTTTGAAGGCACTATGCACCTTGGTTGTATGATATACAAAAGCCAAGCTCAAATTGAACTGGAAACTTCTTCCTTGTTGGGTAGTTTCAAAGTGCTACGTGGAAGGAAGTCTGGCTGGGGAGAAAACCATATCAACGATCTTACCTAGATATAAAGCTATCAACCAAAACACCAACCACCAGGGAAGATATGTACACCTGCACAATAATGGCCTGGCTGTGGTGGGGATACACAAATGCCATTTTATTTATCTTGGGGCCCATTCCCCAGGAAGGAATCCCATACATGTTACTCCAAACCCACTCAAAACCCCATGGCAAAGAAGGTCATAGAACTTTAGAGGGAACTTAATTCTATTGTTTAGCAAAATTTACACAGAGTCCAATCACCTTGTAAATATGTATGTCTATAACAATGAACAATTGCCTTTAGCCTTAATCAGAGAAGTCTCTCCAGTGAACTGTAATGAGACATTATGACTGCATAAAGTATTGAGAAGTGATGGTTGAATGATCAGCCTTAAACATGACATTTGTATCATCTCTATGGCTCATAGAATATTGCAGAAGTATGGGGAAGGGATAAGGGCTGCAAATTGTCACCTTCTGGGCAATACAGAGGCATTTCTATCACAAACTCTCAACTATGGATGATTGCACTGGGCTGCACAAGAATGGGCCCATCAACAGCCAGGCAAGGATGGAGCAGGGTCTTAAGGAGCCCTCCTCCTTGCTGATGGACTATTTTCTTGCATAGATTCAGGGAAAGGGGGTGCCATTGCCTTCAGTTGTGTTCCCACTGATGACTCCTCCAGGCTCTTATTCATAGTTCTAAGCCAAAGCACCCACACATCACCCTTATTAATCTAAATAAGTCACAAAACAAAATCAAAAGGCATGAAGCTGAGAAAGCAGCATGTAGGGAGAAGTGGAGACTAATAGGGGTTACAGAGTGGCAAGAAAATGTGGGGGAGTAAAATCAGAATGCATCATACACACATGAAATAGTCAAAACACTCAATTTTGTGTAAATCTCTAAAAAGGATGAGGGAGGGAATCTAGCCATCACCACTTCTCATTTTCAAGCACAAAATAAAGCTAAGCATCAGTGACAAAGGGAAACGGACACAGACAAGAAATGAAAAGGTTTCCTTACTGTCTCAGTAATTATGGAAAAATTTAAGTGAGATCCCACCAATCAGTATGATATGCCTGACACAGTTGAGTGGTATTTAAGAGTCATTTTAGTACCTTTCTTGACAAGGGGATGCAATGAAAGAATTCTTTAACCAACAAAACATGAAAAATTGTAAATCTACAAGGACCAATAAGTCCTGAAATAGAGGTGGTCTGAGACTCATTCCCATCCCTGACAAAATAGAGATGGAGGTTTAATAAGTTTGCAGTTGGTGCCTGAGAAACCAAGCGTGGGATGTAGTATATCCCCCAAAATCCACAAAACCAGGACTCTTGAAGAAAGTACAGCATCTTGGTTTGCTTTCAATTGCTGTGATAAACACCATGACCAAAAGCAACTTGGGAAAAGGGTTTATCTCAGCTTATACTTTATCGCAGAAGGAAGCCAGGGCAAGAATTCAAGCAGGAACTAGAGGCAGGGAGTGAAACAGAAGCCCTGATGGAATGTTGTTCACTGGCTTGCTCTCCATTACTTGTTCAGCCTGATTTCTTATACAATCCAGGACAACCTAACTGGGATAGCACTGACTTCCTACCTCAATTATTAATCAAGAAAATGCCACACAGGCTTGCTTACAGGCCAATCTGATGGAGACATTTTGTCTTCTTCCAAGATGACTCTAGCTTGTGCCAAGTTAACAAACAAACAAACAAAAAACAGTGCAAGCATCATCAAAAGAGCCTGAAGAATCACTCTGCTTACAACTTACAGAGAGATGACCATGCAGCCTTGCTGCTGAGAAGGGAGCAGAAAGAAACTGGAGAAGTTCATGGTTTCTCCTTCAAAACCAGACTCACAATTTTTTACCCCCTGTATGTTGCAAAATAACAAAAGTGGAAAATACTCATGGGTGCATCCAGAATTGGTGATACATGCAGGTTCTTTCCAAAAGCAAACACCAGTCTTCTTCAGAGACCCTCTTTAATACATACCTCAAACAGAAGACATTTCTCACAGCAAACACAAGAGACCTGCTGTAATACACACCTCAAAGAGGGTATGAATTCTCACAATGAATGCAAGATTGTCTCACAGTGAAAACTCAGAAAACTTTGAAGAAATAAACAACTTTTAGAGTTGAGATCTATATCATGATCCTGTTAGAGCAAGTTCCAAAGATGGCTGCTCTTTTAATAATCAGAAATGAATCTAGCTCATAAGCTTATGTAAACAGAAGGGGCTAGTGAAAGCACTGTGAAGNAATAACATATTATGAAAGCTAGCCCAGATATTTGAGAAGGAACAAAATTAAATTATTAGCAACTAAAAATCTAATCCAGAGTAAGGAACTCAAAGTTGAGCAGTAAAATATATAAGGCAAAACTCAAGAGAAATCTGTAAGTTATGAGACATTAATAAATAAAATACACAAAATAGAACACAGGGAGTCAAGAGAATGGAAACTTTGGAAATTAGCAGACAATAAAATAGAAAGATTCCAACATAGCCATAATTCCAGAAATGAATGGGAGAAAGACTTATAAGAAATGTTTACAAATACATGGATGAGCTGTTTCCTGATATGACAAAGACCCAAACCCTCAACTTTTGAAAGCTCAACAAACCCCAATGTGAGTCAATAAAAAGAAGTTCACACCTAGACATACCTCAGTGAAACTGTGTGTGTTCAGGGCTGACCATTAGTATTCACTAACCAACTGGTGTGCTCTTCCCTGGGAAAGACTATTTCTCTCGCTCTCAGCATTCCTTAGGTGCCTGTAGTGGGTTTTCCTCATGCCATTTTACCATGTCTATTAGTAATGTCCTTGTTCAGCTTCTGTCTGGGCAGTCATATCAGTGAGAATTTATGGGTATAGCTTCTGACCCAATTTTATGGCATACCGCCTGATTTTCTGGCTCTTAGAATCTTTCTAACCTCTCTTCTGTAATGTTGCCTGAGCCTTAGGTAAGGGAGTTGTTTTGTAGATGTTTATGTTGGGACTGGGCTCCACAACAGCCTGAACAGCCGTCCTTGCATAAGAAATGAAGAGATGGAAATAGTAATTAAAAGCCTTCTAGAAAAAGAAAAAGNAAAAAAAAAAAGTCCAGGGCCAGATGGATCCACAGCAGAATTCTGCTAGACTTCCAAAGATCTACAGACAATCTTTCATAAACGATGCAAAAAACAAAAGGAAAGAGGGAGAACTGTGTCCACGTGGCACACTATCACAATTTTGAAAGCTATCAAAGAAGGACCATTTGATGAAAGCTAGTCCGTATCTACTCCACCATTGACTTAGTTCCCTGCTGTGCTTCTTAGATGACACTGTACAAGCACAAATCTGCCAAAGTTTCCTTCTAGGACTAAGTCTGAGATGATCCCATCCTTGCTTCTAATTATGATTCTATTGCTCATTGCCAATTCTTATGCCTTTGCAAACCCAGAAAAGACACCAATATCTAGGGGTTTGCAAAGCTCATATGCCCCTGCCTTAAGACACACTCCAAAGCACTGTCNCTGTCTGCTGNACCTAGGACCACATATTTAAGAAAGACCATGAAAACCTCCAAAAGATTAGGGCAACTGATGGAATAACTTCTTCCATCTCTTTACCTTTTTAGTACAATATAGCTTCCTTACTATTAAAATCTACACTAGTGGTAAAATCAAACTCTCCATTTTTTTCCCATTTTCAATAAAAAAGAAATATTGCTGGAGCATTTGTTTGTTTTGGCTTTTGTTTTGGTTTTTGCTCCTTTTGCCCAAAGTTCTTATACGGCTCGTCACAGTATCATTACTAAATTTTGAGCTTGTGTTGTTGTTGTTACTGTTCTTATTGTTGCTTTTGTTGCTTCTGCATAAAGTTTGACTTTTAAAAAAAATTTCATGATGAGAATTATTGCTTTGTGGGTAAAGGCACCTGCTGCCAAGCCTGAAGACCTCAGTCTGTTCCAAGAACTTAACAATAGCACTCCAATATGTCTCAGATGAGCTTGCCTCTACTCTCTTATGTTCAATTTTAAATTGGCTTTCTTTTCTCATATTCCCTAAAATTTCTCTGCTGGAATGCTTTCCTTTCACTTGTAGGAGATTCACAAGTATGAGAAAGCACTGTGATGCTTACATTGAATAACCAACAAATGTGTTTTTCTTTCCTCTCCCCCCCCCGCAACTATGTTTTGCTGTTATCTTCCATGATTGTGTCTTCTTTTGACTTACTTTCACTCTTTTTCCTGTCCTCTCCTCATTTCCCATATGACAATTGGCATTATCCTAGATGTTTGGAGTAAGTAAGTAAGCAAACACAAATAACACAAATTGAATTTTATTCAACAATTAAAGTATGTGTATTCACTCAATGCACATGAATAACAAGGTGGGAAAGGGCATTCCACAACTAAAGGAGATTGTTTTGTAATATTATGTTATGACTGAAATTAAGTTCAGNTCGAATAGAATAGGTTCAAAATTCTCCGTTTGTCTTTACCTCTCTTAAGGAAATGTGGACTCCCGTCAACTTCCCCAACTACACTTCCATTTACAAATGTAACCTGAGCATATTCAAGTTGAAGTATCCATACCTTCATATGATATTTCACTACGTTCTGATATAGAAATGACGCTGGAAGGTACTTATTCACTTTCAGGGGTGTGGTGCTACAAACGCATGCACAGCAGTGTTCTTAAGGGCTTTAATTCTTTGTCTGCCTCATATCAGCTACTATTTTTAATGTCTAGGTTTTTTATTTACTATTCATGTCAATATACTTAATTTGGGTTTGTTTTTATTTTTATTCTGAGTCAAAATGTCCTTACTTGCAAAATTAGGAAAATACTACCACAGGATTAAAATGAAACTGCTAGATTTGAGCACCAGAGAACTAATGGAATTTTTGTTTTGAATGTGTAACATTTTAGAGGGTGTGAAATTTGACTGTGAAAGGGGAGGAGAGAGAGAGAGAGAGAGAGAGAGAGAGAGAGAGAGAGAGAGAGAGAGAGAGAG